>NW_022261840.1:53239-80236 GCF_009602425.1 Actinia tenebrosa
TCCCTTCCTTCCTTCCTTCCTTCCTTCCTTCCTTCCTCCCTCCCTGCCTTCATTCCTTTTTTTCTTCCCGTTTTTCTTTTTCTTCAGAGAAATAGTTATTTAACCATTATATCTTATTCGTGTGACTTTATCCTTTCTCTCTGCAGCTTGTAACTGCCACCCCCATGGGTCACGTGGTAAGATATGCGATCAGCATACTGGTCAATGTCCGTGTAAAGAAGGCGTGATTGGCAGGTCATGTGACAAGTGTGCTAGGGGTTACTCCAGTACCAAGTCAAGCATCGTTCCCTGCATTGGTGAGTAAGTACTACACCTCCCTGGTACTATCAACCAACACATTTTTTCTTCTTCTATAGTTATTTCAAAAAGGTTGGTGAAGATTTTGGCCTCGTCCACACTTATCCGGCAGGTCCGGATATTTTAAAAAAATTTGTTTTTTCATTACGGGTTGTCCTTCCGTCCACACGTATCTGGCGAAATACGCCACTTGAAAACGCAACTTTTCGAAAACGGATACGAGTGGACGGGGGACACGATTCGAAAACGCTACCTATGGACGCAGAATGTCCTTAAAAACGAGAAAAAAATCTGTTTTCAAAAATAACTTTGTCTACGCGTCTCTTCGTCATATTTTCTATTGACATTATTTACATATAATCTAGGCCACAATACATTTCGGGCTTGGTGTGCAACGTTTAACAACAACAAAACCTTAACCAACATTTCTTGAGATAGCTGTATATGGCCTCATGATATCCTAAATTCGCGTCCTCACCCATCCCCCCACCGTTGCTTGTGCAAATAAATAATTAATGTATAAATAGATAAATAAATAAATAATAAATAATAAATAATTTTCGTTGCTTCTTTCTTAGCGATCCCTAAAAATGTCATGTCTCATGAATCGCGTGTCAAAGCAAAAGACGCTGGTAAGCTTTTTGTAAGAATTTTTTGTAAGAAGTAAAAATTTGCAGGAAGAAAGCCGAATAACGAGGGAAGATTAGAAAGCTAAAATTACACTTCATCTTGTCCTCAGGTTGTCCTCAATGTAGGAGAGTGCCTTTCAGAGCTCGAAGATTTTGCCGTAAAGACTTCGGTACGTATCTACGACTGTTGTCTAGTTTTATATAACTAACGATATTAATTCAAAATACGGCTATGTTTTACTGCAAAATACTCTAAATACACAAATACGTTCCATTAGAATAAAATATCAAAGTATGAATGGCTGAAGTTAGGACAAAGTTGTTCTTGCTAGCTTAATGGCGGTGTGCTCAAATTTTTACTCACCTGTGAGCTTATTACCACGAAGAAACTCTGGGAGAAAATGCGTCCTCAAGCAAAAATATTTTGGTACTTTAGTTTTCATTTCGCCATCTTGTAGTTCGAGCTCTCGTTCATACTATGAAGGGGTTTTAAACTGGCAATTTTTACTAGTAGCCATGTGTACCAACTACCGCAACCAAAAGAAAAGGATGGCCTGATCTAAGATATCGCGTACTATGTTGTCGCATTTTTTATTATCTTGGTGTTATAATGTAAATTCCTTGACATACGTGCATGATTCATTTGTATCTCTTGTTCGCGCGTTTATTGTCAAGTGAGCCTTCGTTCCTTCCGGTCACGCGCGCACGAGATTGTATTCGCAATATATATCTTGATTGTCTTTCCCCATGGAATAAAAACCCGTGTAGAAACGATTGCTGTTTGTAAGCGTGTTAATAAGAATCCGTTCCCTGAGCTGGGGTGTCTCGTAGTAAGCGCCGATGAACACTTTGATTGGTGGCTGGCCACTGACAAGGAGCGCAGACTCTGACGAAAAAAATGTGAATGCCATTAACATGAGGTATCTCTTCCCCAGCAATGAAAGTCACTGTAGTCCGAGTAGACAAGAACAGCCCAAAGGAATGGGTTCGAGTGACAGCCAACATCAACACTTCCTTCAAGCGTTCTGTCCTTCGCTTCAGACGCGGTGACGGCTACCTGTGGGTCAGGGTACGGGATTTCAGGTGCAAGTGCCCTAAACTGAAGCCAGGACGAAGCTACTTCATTGCTGGAAACATAAGAAGAAATAGACTCAAGAAATCAATCATTGTCGACGGTAAAAGCATAGTTGTTCCGTGGAATGAGAAACTCCTAAAGCGTATTTATAAATTCAAAAAACTTCAAAGAAGAAGCAGATGCATATAAAAGACAGCGTTGGAATAATGTCTCACAATATCAGCTGCTTTCCCCAAACTCCTGGAGCTATTAACAATGACATCGCATTTTGTCCAGGGACGGCATTCAAGTCACGTGATCCGCCTGTGTCTCATGATGTCGTTATCTCATAATGAATGAAATTTAATGCTTATATGAGAGAACTATAATTTATTCTCTTTTCCGCTCCGGTTTACTATATTCCAAATTTTTGCAATCGCTTGTGTATTTTGAGGATTAGAACTACATGAAACGGATAAGTGCGCATGCGTGGCCTGCTTAAGTTTGCGCATGCGTCGTCTTTTGCAGTGTCGACCTTGGCAAATTTACAAGTTTTTGGCCAATCATAGCGATCTCGTTTAATTGACAGTGGCTATCGCAAAGAATTATGGGAAAGGTGTACGGTCACAGGCGATACATTCTAGTACCCAGAGCTGCCTCCTCAGTTCTTCAGGAGGCGCCTCCAAGGACGAAAACGAGGACCTCTTGGTACGAGAATGTCAGCGATATTGATGTGAACTTCATTTGCGCGAAACGTTTTTTTTACACAAAAACTGCTTATATAATATTCTTCAATGCAATACTTTTGTAAATATTGAGACAGTAGTGAAACTAAATTTCAAAGGAAATTGAAAAGGTAAACACTTATGGGTTGCCTGTGGTAAATGGACCACGGCATCCCAACTTAGGAGCAAAGGCTCGAAATAAAGTGGTTGGTAACAATGGCAACAAGAAAGATAGATAGTATTTTAAATGTATGTGATATATGTGATATATATATATATATGAATATGCTTAACCTCCTGTGGAGTTCGTATAACGAATTTTATTATTGAACTGTATCTGCTTTCAACTTATTTAAGCTGTTAATAAACATGATGACAATGTTTCTCAGGGGGTTTTGTTGATGAATTTCCGATGTTGGTTACGTGCACAGCCCTAGATCTTTTTTGCAATACTATTAGAAAAGCTTGGCAACATTAAATATGTAAATAAATGTGGAAAAATGCATATTCGTTTTCAAATAATATTTGTGTAATTCCAGTTTATTTATGTGTTTATAGTTATTTACATCAGCATCAGGAAAGCATTTATTTCTCATTTATTGATCTATAATTCCTACGTTTTTGTGGTTCATTTTACCAGAGGTAACACCAGTTTGAAGATCAGTTTAGACTTTTCTTATACAAACAAGGTGCATTCTGGTCTAGCATGGGTGGAAACATCACTATATAAGGTGTGATGAATATTTTTTTTACCCAAGCTTGTCCACAATGCATCTCCTTCAACATCTTATCAAAGACTGACGTTTTTTATTCATCAAAATAAGATAACCGTGTAGGTCCTGATAAGTCCCTGGAAGAATGATATTTAGAAGTCATCCATCTCATTCTCATACCCAGATCTGCTATTTGTCAATCTAATTCTTACTTACAAGCAGCTGTTTCTTTCTCCCTCCCCCACAGGAATGAAAATAAATCATTTAATCTATAGACTGCCTATGCCTTTTAACTAAATCAGACTAAGTACAATTGCAAGAGCCCTACCCCTCTCCCCCTTGAAAATAAATGAGTGATAGATTTTCTTGATATTTATCTGATGAAAGAAATCTAAAGATTGCTATTCAATCTATCCATCATGACTAATTAGACTAATATAACTATGTTTAATCCATCTTGATTCGAAGTAAAGTTTCGTCCATCTCAATCCCCGGCAGTCTGAGTATTTTGAATGAATTTTAAGTATTAAGATGGTACAACAGCGACGACAACAATGACGATGAGTAGAAGAACAATAACAATAAGCATGCCTAAAAAAGAGAAAGAAAAAGAACTCAAATAATTTACTAAACGTTTCTACCACTTTATCGTCCTCTAATTTATAGCGCTAGTTGGTGTTTACAAACATTAGCATTGTGATGTTAATTTGCCAATCATTGTCACAATAGGTCTGGTGAAGTTGCTTTGTTTCATTAGCAAATTGATTTCTGTGCCGAGATGTACAAAGCCCGAATAGCGGTATCCGACGGATAAATCCTATCCACTGGATAAATTTATTGGATAACAGCATTGACTTATCCACTTGATAAGGATTTATCCATCAGATAGAGCTATCCACCCTTCCAATGACTGGGCCCTGGTTGGCAGAGTAATGACAATAGCTTATGTCATTATACTAATGTCCCCCCCCCCCCCCCCCCTGAGTAACTTTAATACATAAAGATATGAGCTTTCTATCATGTTCTGTGTTCATATTAGATGTAGTAAGATAATTCGGTTTTGACCTTAATATGCATGTTGGCTCTATCATGATCAGTGTGTAGATTGTGCACATGTGCTATCCTTACCTCCCCTGTCATTGACAACCACCCCCTTACCATTTTACCATAAATAATGTTACTTATAAAATATCATGTACATACCACAGGTAGATGATTTCGCGGTGACTTTCTTCACATGTGTTGTTTCTTTCATAATTCTGCTGTGCGTAGAGTCCATACGGTCTGCGACGTCAACAATGATTTCTAAAAATACACAGAAAAAATTATAATTCCAACTGGGATAATATTTAAATTCATTTACGTTTTCTTTTTTCTTTTTTCTTTTATTTAAACATATAAATTCTTTAAGTTTACTCCAAGAGCTCTCATTCGAGCTCATCTAGGGAGTTCACTTAATAAAAGATTTACACATTTGGATGTGGAGTACAAACACACACACAAAAAAAGAAAAACTAACAAAAAAAAAAAAAAACTATGCTAACAAACACGTTTTCTTTGAATCAATAGTTACCATTCTGGGTGTCCACTTCATCTGATATAGCATGTCCAATCATTTTCTGTCTCTGGATGATGCCCGATAAAGCATCAAGCCCTTTGTCTTGCTCTGTTGATGAAAAGCATTTAATATTTTTAGGCGCCATTTGGCATCATAATGTCAGTAAAGTGCTACAATCCAGGTTATTTTGACATATCCCTGATTACTCTCTTAAAATAAGTATTAAAGGAGCACTTGAATGAAAATGAATAAAAATTGGAAATGACACGAAACTTGATTGAACTTATCTATATGGCCCAGATAGTAGCCAGGCAACATGTTTCCTTCACAGACGTCAAAAGTGGCGGGGAAAAAAATCAACTTTATTCAGCATCTAAATTGTGAGTAAATGACGTCTATTACTCAACCCTATTGTTCTTTTCTCTTTTAACCCAAGATTTCTCAACAGCGAGTGGCTCCAAGGCTAAAATTTTCACTAATCAGATTTCCATAATTATAATTGAGTCATATTATCCTTGAATACTTCAACTATTCGCACTCTCAAAAATCAGGGCGTTTTCATCCAAGTGCCCCTTTAAAGGAATACAAAACACACGGAAACCACATACGAACCGATGATTCAACAAACATGTGCACAAATTAACAAAAAACACCGTTTTACTTTTCAAAGTTCAAATTTAGAACATGTGTGCGCATAAAAAATGACATGGGCATATTAGATACACTCATCTAAAACAGCATTTTTCCCAAACAAAGCACATTTCAAAATGAAAAACTCAGTTATTTATAAATACTATCCTGAGTACCTAGTACCTTCAAAATAATTAGTCTTCTGTTATTTTCAAAATAGCAATAATTGCAATTATTGTGGTAATGAAACCCATTGTCGTAGAAGAGAAGAATTTATTTAGTGCCAATGTGAGTGGTTCCCCAATTGCCTCAATCTCGTACCCAGAGCCTGCGTTTCTTCTGGCCTGCGGCGAAGAACGAGGGCTCTGGCATAATCCATATTTTGGCACATGCACAATTTTTGGAAAGTTAGATATAACCGATCAAAATAATCAAAGTAAAAATTAAATCAAAGTCAAAATCAAAGTCAAAATCAGTATAAATTGAAAATTGGGGGAAAAATTTTTAAAATTTTTGGCAAGTCTTTGAATGTGTGCGCCATTATACCGGAAGTCCAAGAAATCCTGGTCTCAAAAAATGGATTATGCCAGAGCCCTCGTTCTTCGCTGCAGGCCAGAAGAAGCGCAGGCTCTGGGTATGAGATTGCAATCACCTGAGCCTAGGGCTCATGTTAAAAGTGCCTGATGACAAGAATTCCATATACAATAAATCATAAAATATATTTAGAATAAATGATAGATATAAAGATAAATAAATATATAAAAATAATTTTTGAGTTCCAAATTACTGCTGTGTTCCTTGATTACAGACTCATTTGCACAGGGTTAGCCTCGATTTTGTGCAGAATATTCACGTGTTCCAGTCAAGGTCCGTCGACTTTCAAAGTGTTTGTATTGACGAAGTTGTGCATTCTTTACTTTACTGTTGGTATTTGTGAATATTTGAACACTGATACGAGGCTAACCCTGTGCAAATGAGTCTGTAATTAAGGAACACAGTGATAAATTGGAACTTGAAACTGATCTATTATGAGCTGAATTGGACTTAATGTTTAGGCTATAAATTCTACATACTCTATACATACAAAGTGTGGTTTAATATACCTTCAATGATTTGATGTTGTTGACTGCGCATGTCAGTCACAGACATGTCGTCAGTCTCTAGCATGTAAGGTGAATCAAAGGGGTTTGCATCATTCGTGCCTCTGGATAACAAAGTATCCCTGGAAGATGAACTTTAGTTGGTCAGAACATTGGTATCTGAACCAATGTTTATCATCATCATTATTAATATCATTTGCATCAATATCATTAATCCATCATCATCAATATTATGTACATAATTTTTAGATATAAATATTGTATAATTATCAATAATTTTAACCATGTAAATCCACCGTATATTTTATTTAAGGTTGATGAATAAAGCTTATTATTATTATGAATGTTCTTGTCATTATCATCATTAATAYCATAACTATCATTAATAAAAATACGCAGGTGATTATAGAAAATCTCACAAGCTGATTGGTCAAGAAACTCACACTATCACACGATCTTCACCTCGAGCAAAAATCCAAAATGGTGGCCAGCCGCTTTGTTGCTGTCACTGGAAAAAAATGCCTTTTATCTTATTTTTTTTTCTTTTTTTGAAAGAATCACCTGTGTATTTATACTAAAACAATTATTTGCCTCAGGCTCAGCGATTATTGGGAAATATTTACCTCGCCGCTCGAAGACTCGTGTCTCGGTAAATATTCCTGATAATCACTTCGCCTTTGGCAAATAATTGTTAAATAATCATCATCACCAATAACAAACTTTATCACCACAGTAATCACTGTGATCAACATCATCACCATAATCATGAACAACATCATTGTCACTTAAAATTAAACTTTATAACCATCACTCCCCATGAGCAGCTCTTTCGTGGGGTTCACTCCACATGCAATACCACTGTACTCACTATTTACAACACACAACACTTAACTCACATGTTGATTTTTATGGAGGAGGAAAAACCCAGAGAACCCAGAGAAAAACCCTTGGGGCTTGGGAGAGAACTGAACATATCAAACAAACTCACTCGCATTTATGCAGTTGTGCAAAACTGCAACCTGAGGCATAAACTACTCAGCTTTGAGAGACAGCGCCGCAACAACACATGCATTTCACCCTTATTTACAAGTATGCCTAAGATTATGGACCAATGAATGACAATAACCCTAATAAATACCTTCCAAGATCCTTGCTTGTTGGTTCCTGCTGAAATGCAGAGCTGAGCTGTCTTTCCCTATGAATTACATAAAACCACCACCTGGTTAGCTCAGTTGGTAAGAACGTCGGTCTGTTGTGCAGGAGGTTGTGGCTCAAGCCTCGGCCGGACCAACACTCAGGGTCTTAAAATAACTGAGGAGCAGGTGCTGCCTTTGTAATTATATCTACAAATGGTTAGACCTTCAAGTCTTCTTGGACAAGGACTTTAAACCGTAGGCCCTGTCTCCCAACCCTTCCTAACCTACAGTAAAATGGGGGACATAAAAGAACCACTGAGGATGTAAAAAGAAACCCTGGCAGTGGCCACCCTCAGTGCCTCCACTTCATACTAACCATCTCTCATGCTTGTAAATTGCACAAAAAGCAATCTGTCATTCACACTCAATGTAAAGGGCCTTTGATTATATCCACACATAAAAGGGCGCTATATAAATCATAATCATCATCATCATCATCAATTGGTTAATATTATTATCAGGGCTAAAAATGATAACCAGTTATCGGAAAATGTCTGGTGTAGGAACTTGTCCGGCCAAATCTTTGTGATGTCTTTCATTTTGACCAGTAATGTTGAGCCGGAAACGAGGTATAGTCGAGCTAAAGCAAATTTGGTTGGTCATCCTGAACGGCGACTGACTAGTGGTTATTTTTATCCCTGTTGATTTCTCCTAACTTTGTGAGATTGTAACTTACTTTGTTATAAGTTGATCAATCATGTTTTGTCTTCTATCTACTTCTCGTTCCGTGCTGATAATCTATTAAGGCTTATTAACAGTTTATGGGGATATAATAAATTTAAGTCTAAAATTATATGGAAGCTGATTACTGAAAGAATTCATTATACGTCTGCAGCAATAAATTTTTTATTAACCATTCCTTCCCATGAACATACCTATATGTATGTCGACAAATTTTCATGCGAGCTACAATCATATAGGTATTTGGATATTGTAATCTCTGTACTCCCCTAGTTGTTGGCGATTTCAATACAAAAAAAAATCTTTGGATTTCATAATCTCTGTAATCCCTGGTCGTTGGCAATAATTTATTGCAATACAAAAAAATCTTGTCATTGAGAAAGATCTGGTGTTTAAAATGAAGTACAACTAGTATAGCATTTTATACTCATTTCTCTTTGATCTCATGGGGCAAAAACCAAAATGGCTGCCTGTAGCTGGAATGAGTACCTTGCTATGAACCATGGGAAGGAAGGGGTTAAGCTCCTGGTATAAGCTGGGTTAATGGTAGTAGAAAAAGACAGAGGTGCTATACAGATTACTAACTCTCTGCCCATTATAGAACTTCTGAAATACTTGTAACGTAAAGTATAGTACCACAGGTTTTAAAAGGATACATGTGATATGATGATGATGCTCTCAGTAATGACTGCTTCAAGCCTTCCAAGTCACGACTAAAATTCTTTAACATAAATCTAATGTCGGATTCAATCTGGAAAATAATAACAAAATAAACTGGAGCCTTAAAAATACATTAATATATCTGGACACCTTATCCTTAATGAAACCTGCAATAGCTAATTTATCATTTTGGTCCTATTGATGGTAAATGACCTTTAAATTTTATTGGCACCCTGAAACAACCTCTTGGCTGATCTAAGTCAGGGTATGGATAACTCACAGATAGAACCCTGAAACAACCTCTGAACTGATTAAAGTCAGGGTATGGTTGACTCACAGATCAAATTGGAATTTAGCACGTTAGTTTTGCAGACGGAGGAAAAGAAAAAGTAGAGACCTAACAAACGAAAATGCACTACTGCTGGGTAGTCACCCTTGATTCCCAAAATAGTCAAATAAAAATGCATGGTGGCCAAGTTGTTGGTACTAAATGAGGAAGCTAATGAGGAAATCTTGGGATTTGCTTACCCTTGCATAGTTGCTTCCTGATCGGCGTAGTCTGTTGCGCTCGTTAATCTTTTCCATGATGTCTTGTCCATATTGCTCAACACCCCTGTATTCATTTTGCCTTTGGTAGAACACATTAATGATAAAAGAAAAATATCATTGAAAAAATTATAAGTACAAAACAAAAACACGACAGCTACAACATGAGCAATGTACAAAAATATCAATTTAGCTGGATTAAAGTGTGACATATTCTGATTGATTTTCAAACAAAAGAATGTATGAAACAACTGAATTAATGAATGAGACAACGAAGAAAAAGTGAATGAGTAGAAATGAATCCTTGTTTTGTAAATATTATGTACACCTAAATGAACCTGTACATAACCCCGAATAATCGACAACAGCAACGCCAAAACCCTCCAATACTAATTAAATTTACAGAACAAAGATAACTGGTGTAGTTGATGGAGTGCTGGTGCATTTAATTCCACTAAAATAATCAAAAATTTCCACGTATTTATAGACTTCACTTCACTTTCTAAAATCATGTGATCACAAAATAACCCAAAATCATAAAAGAAATAAATAAGAAAAATAAAAAAATAAACCAAAAGAATTTTACAAACGCATCCTTCTATAATCTTTACATATCAAAGAAGATGACTTCATGAATTGTAGTTAAAACTAAAGTAAAGAAACGGTTAAAACGATAAATATTTGGTAAATCTTACCAAGAATCTGTGGGCGCCATCTTGGTTCCCTCTATCTGACTGACTTCCGTTACCCAGGTTCTCTCGTCATGTTTAGCACAGGAAGACCACAGAATAAAAAATAAGTCAAAGGGGTAATAACGCGCGTTTTTGTTTTGCACTTTTTTGTAGAAGTTCTGCATTGATATTATCATTGATTAGCTTTTGAGTACCCTGCTGCCAGGCAGGCTCTCTCCCTTTAATTTTCTACGAGCAGGGTTGCTTTTTTAAAAGTTGTTTTATCAAAACTTTTAAATTTGAAAAGAAGGAAAATAGCATACGTTTTTAGTCCTTTCTTTGGGACAAACAGAATATAGTCACTCATGTAATCCTCCCCATCCTACTCAGTTAACAAAATGATCACCAAGCTCCTGAAGCACTCCCCTCTTCCTTCGTGAAAGTTATTTTTTTGGTGAGAAAAACACGAGACCTCTATTTTTCCGACATTTTCCTTCTTCTATCTTACTCAATATTCCTAACAACAATTTTCAGGCTTTAAATCTACTTTGGTCCCGCATGAGATGCTCCTGTCAATTATCCAACGATATTTAACTTTAATTTCACACATAAGTAACTCAGCCACTTAATCTTTGTTTGAACAGAATATGTCGTCATTACCATTATTGTCCAATCAGGTGGCCGTAAGGCTACTCACAAAGGCATGGGATGGTCACTGTTCAGTATAAATCTGCATAAGAATTACAAGAGACGCCACGTTAATGTATGTTATTTTAGCTTTAGATGTTAATTTTCAGTGATTACAGTTAACCTCGTTGGATCACGAAACCGCTTAAATAGTTTACTGAAACTCGTGAGCTCTCCCTCTTGATTGAAGAGAACGCATTGGAATAAAGTCCACGCGTCGCTTTTTTTGTTTTTGAAGATAATTCACGATGTTGAGGGCGCTGTTTCTTGGCGTTTTTGTGGCAGTTGTTGCTCTCGCCGCGACAGCGGAAAAGCCAAAAGACAAGCTTGTTGTCGTAGATGTTAAGGGCCTCGCGAAGAAGGAAAACTCCTTGAAGAATTTAAAAATTCCGAAGGTCAACCCGAACGAATTGAACAAGAAGCGAGAACAATTGTTAACCTTGAAAGAGATTAAAAAAGAAGACTTCGAAAAACTCAGTCATAAAGAAAAGCGTAAACTCTTGAAGAAGATGAAGAAAGATGCTTTAAAGATGAAGCGTCTTCGTGTGATTCAGAAACTAAAACGAAAGTTCCTACAGAAGAGAAAGCTTAAGCTCAGGCGTCAAGACAAAAAAGAAAAGAAGGCTTTTAAGAAAAACCTGCTGAAACAGAAACAAATGAAGAGGATGATGAAAAAGAAGTCTAAGAAAGCGCACAAGCGAGAGCACAAGAAAGAGCACAAGAGAGGGCACAAGAAACATCACAAGAGAGAGCACCAGAAACAAGGAAAGCGTGGAAAGAATCAAGAGAAGAGAGAGAAAACTCCAGAAAAGAAAAAGCAATAAGGTGAGTGTATTAGCTCCTAATTTTGAAAATAATCTAAAAAGGAAGGAATGAAATATGTGATGAATTSTTAAAAGTAAACGTTGGTTGATTCGATGTCAAGAGGCTGCATTTTATAGGCTTTTTTTGGAAAGAACTGAATCCATGGCCAAGTTAGTCAACTCGACTTCAATAAACTTTTGGATTTATAATAATGTTTTTATTTTTGCGGGCAAAAGTCATGATAAAAATATAATATCATCGAAACTTTCAAATCGTCCGTTATTACAATAATTTATGGAGTTTTCTTAGATTTTTTGCTTAGGAATTCAACAGGCTTTTTCAGGCTGGAATTCTCAGCTCATTCAGACTAAACAGAAATAACTGAAGGGAGTTCGCGAGAGCAAAAGAAAGAAAAATATGGCAAATGTTTAGAATCTCTACTAAATAAAAATCTCATCAAGACTCAAAAGTGTATTATATTGAGCATTTTTGTATAACAAGAGCAAAGGATTTCCGCCAGAGAGCAGGAATTTTTTGACATTTGTACATGGCTTAAAGAATCCAGTGTTGAAAAAACAATCGATTTTTCTGTAGCAAACCCGCGAAAGAAATTAAAGATTTATGAGAACTACTCAATGAAAAAGTAATTGAACTCACAGTTTTGAATACGTGAGAAAAAATAAATAAAATTATTTTGTTTTTGGACCATTTTAAAGGGAAATTATATTGTTACAAATCTAAAACCATGTTTTTATATATACTTATATTTGATAGGCAAAGTTATATTACAGTTTCAGTATCAAATTCCCTTTCACGGAGTCGGAAGAACTGAGTTCCTCTCTTTTAACTTGGGTATTACCCCGATTAGAATGTGTTTCGGATAATTTAAAAAAACTGCGCATTTATGGTATTCCGGACTCAAGGTTCGATGAATTTTGAGAGCAGCATTTTAAATTTAAATTTTAAATTTCAATCATGAAATTTACTGTTAAGCATCAATGATTTTTGCCGATTTCTGGTATTTTTGAACGAGTTATTTCCTGAATTGATTTTTTGTTTTGTTAATTTTTAGACTTTGAATTTAGTATAGGACTAAAAACCGATGATGAAAAAACAACACACACACGAAACGATCAAGAATAAGAAATGAAAAAGCAAAAATCTATGAATTTGCCCCGAGCATTGAATAACTTGTAACAAAACATACCTAATTGTTAAAAATAAATTAAATTGAAAAAACTCCAAATATAAAGATAGTATAAGTTTATCATCTTTATCTTAACGAAAAACCGTTTCAACGGAAATTTCCTTGACAAGTTTTAATCAATAAATTGGTTATATTTCGATATTTTGATCAAATGGAAGATTAAATTTTAGTTCGTTCAACCAGAAAGACGAAACAGAGGCCGACTCCTGCTGTTTTCATGATAAATTAAGGAGCAGACCACATTTTCTCAAAACATTACTATTTTGAAGGGTATTAGAGACAGCGATTTAATTATTTGGAACAGTGGGATGTGACTGGGTGAAAGATTACAGGGAAGAAAGCAATTTCATAGTATTACAATGAAATAATAAAAATTCTATTCGTGAAAAAATGTATTTAAAAGAAAGTAAAAGAAAAAAGAAAGAAAAATTTGCGAGATCTATTTAAGGTTAGACAAATAAAAGTTCCAAGACTGTTTTCTCCTTTGGGCTTCCTGTGGATTAGGGTTACCACAGGAAACCCATAACCAGTGCTTGGCGAACAGTTCTAGAACTAATACATTGATTTGTTTTTTCCTATTTTAGATAACCTTTTGTATTCTACGGGAGCGTAACAGATGCTGAGTAAGATAATACCTTAGGATAACTGCCAAAACTAAGAAAATGGCTTAAGTTTATAATATTTTTCTGAATGTTTACATCAAGTCAGGATATATACAATTAGGCTGCGTTCGTGTATTGCGGGGGGGGGGGGGNAATAATTCACAACACCCCCTTTAAAATAATGCAAAAAAATATGATCCCCCCTAAGCAAGGCTTGTAGCTTCCTCCAACAATTGTGCATCCCCACCATTTTTCTGATGAAAATTTGCCCATCCCCCTCTTTTTCCTACCAAAACTTTCCCGATCCCCCCTCAATTTCACCTGCCCCCCCCCCCCCGGCTGCCATACATTATGAATGCAGCCTTATTTGGCCATTTTCAAAAAATGATAAAGTCAGTTTGACACCTATTTTATAGCATTGTACTTTCTTTTATGTAAACTGTATTTTACTTATGTTTACTCTGCCCTATTTTTAAATCTAATTGATTTTTTGAGGAATGATAAATTTACAAGGGATTTAAATTACATTCAGAACTACTTGGAGAAATTTCTGCAAGGTTTTTATCAAGACATGGGAGAATTTTTTGTTTTTCTCCCATGTGTGTGCCACTGTGCACCAGTTTTGCATAAAGTTGTGCTTCAATTGCTTAGCTTTTATTGTATGATGTGCCAATTCTGAGCTTTCAAATTAAGCTGTTAGTGTTGTGTAGCCTAGCACAAACTATACAAAATAAAATGTAAAYGAAACGTTGCTTTCTTATTGTAAACTAAATCATTTGAATAAATAAACCTTTTTCAGAGTTTTTAAGCTTGTATTAATTGTTGTTTATGAATATTGAAATGCTATCAGAAGTTTGACTGAGAATTTCTTTAACAACAACAGGGACTTAGTCAGGATTTTGCCTCGGGGGGAGGGGGGATAAAAACCATTTTCAGAACATCAGATTCTGTTAGTTGAACTTATGACGTGATGATGACTACATAGATGTTTAGAATTGTACAGCATGAGGATGGGAATCAACCAACTTTGCAACAGACCCTGAGTCTGGACCTGATAATATAAAGTAAATGTATGAACACATCAAGTCCAACCCTAACTTGGAAGCATTGTTTTCATGGCCACTCAAGCAAATTTAGGGAAGGTCTATATATAAGAAATACAAATGCACACAACAGTCATTTAACCACACGGTTTATTGGACAAAGAAGTTGATGATTATTACCGAGTAATGTACTACATAGTTTTTATAAATAGGACAAATAACAAAATCACTATGTTGAATGGAGAAAGTTAAGGTAAATCAAACCACCATACAATCATTCATATCACATTTTTGTCCTAAACTAATGCCACTAGCAACATTTAGGTATTGCAGCATAAATAACCTGAGAACTATTGGACTTGTTTGAAGCATTAACTATTTTGAATCAAACATGTTATTAGCCATTCCCGAGGTTGAGAAAAAAACTGGGTTGGTATTTCAGTGCATTTTTTGGGCTGTTTTTAGGGAATATTATATTTCCAATATAGTGTCCTTTTTGTCCCCTAAGAAAGTCCTACAATACCAACTCAACCCAGTTTTTTCCTTAAACCTCGGAATGACTGATACATTTAAATCTGCGGCAAAAACCAAGGCCTGGTTTAAATGATAAACATTTTTATGCTCCAATTATTGCACAGGAAACTTTATTTAATTCAATGATTTAATTTGATAGTTGATTTAGTGATGGGGGAGTTAAAAGTTTAATTGGCAATGATGGTATGTTGCAATTAGACATAAATCCTTCATGCATTCAGTACCTTACAAATTGCAGATTAAATCAGATATTCAGCACCAAAACTGGACCTTGAGAACATTTATAATTTACCAGCCACATGCTAAAGCAACTACCAATATGTATGCATAAGTCTGTAAATCCAACAATGAAAATAAGCACTGGAATAAGCTTAGCTATTGAAGGCTATTTTCAGCTAATACTAATATTAATTAAAGCAACAAAAAAACATTTCTATCCCTAAAATACAGTTTACAAACTATCACATTTAAAGTACCTTCTGGGTACCTTTATGATGAGCTTCTTCATGACTAGTCTAAGGCAAAATCTTCAAAGACAGCTTTGAAACCAACCATGCCATGTGAACTTGACGAGGTGGACTCAATGTGGGGATCTGGAGTGGCGTGGAGAGCTTGATCTTCGTTTTTCACTAGACTCCTTATCTTTGCTGTCTCTGCTGTCTCTGTTGGATCTCTCACGGGACCTGAAAGGATGTTAAAACTTTAAATACAATTTGAACCTCATGAATCAATGATTCTGTATATCACTTTTTCTAGTCATGTCCATCAAATCAAACATTTGACAAGAATTCCCCAAATGTTTCCCAATTTTTTAACAATTCCCTAAAGATTCAAAGCAGCAGAGCAATAAGTTGTCTGTCTTCCAAGACTATTGTCCACTCTCCTTTGAAAATAAGGAACTGTAGAGACAAGGCGGCAAAAGCTCAATGTCTGGGACCATAAAATATTTAAAAACAAAAATCAAAGTCTTTGCATGAGAAAATGTAGGAAGTTGAAGGCCCCCCTCCTGCCCCACCCTATCTCTTCTGCCCTTGAAGAAATGGATAATTGACTTAAATAAATCTGATAAAAGGTACGCATATAGAAAAAAAAAAAAAAATGCACTGGCACTCTTCTTTATATTTCATTTTGAACTGGTATGTGTGATGCCAAAATGCTGACAGTCTTAATACTAGATTAACTTAGTACCTACTAGTATAAGTCTTATTTTAACAGTGAATAGAACTAAGAGAGGACTTTTCCTTATTAAATTAAGTTTTTTTTATCACTGAATCAAAAAAGCAATTCAGAGATAAAGGGGTGAAAATACAATGGGATACCTGTCCATGAAGAATACCTCAATTAGACTGTTCTCTGTCTACTGGGCAGTACCAGTAATGCCGCAACTGTAGGGTACTGTAGATCTGACGAAGTTGAACTCGCACCAGAAGAATTAATGGTTTTGTCCAAACTGGAACATGAGTTATGTTAGGGCAACAAGTGCCGCAAGGACGAAATTCACGATAAAATAAAAATTCAAAGCTATATTTCTGTACCTTGGCTTCTCCGGTCTGTTGTACACCTTCAATCACAGTTGGCTTGATATATTATAGGTATAAAGGTTTTCTTTAACCATTATGATAACGATATAAACCTACTACACCAATATTTAAAATTTAGGTATTTTTAATGGAAGAAATTCTAAAATTTTTAAATTTCATAAAAACTCTTCCAGGAGGATCTAACGTTATGCCACATTGTGCTAAAGTGTTAAATTAAATTTTCCTATATTTTTATTTTTTCCTTTTCTTTCCTTATCTTTTTTTCTTTTTCATTGACTTGCAAGAATAATCTCCTTAGAAAATGTTTTTACTTTGCTTCATTCCAAATCTTTAAGAATTGATTTTTCCCCCTAAACTTTTCAAAATCATATTGAATACCTCTATTAGAGATCCTGTGTTCCATATGTTGAAGCGTTGGCCTGACACATCTGGGGTTCAGTTCTTGCACTGATGATGTTAATTCGAATAATCCCAGTCGATAGCCACGGATGGCATTTACAGTACCAAATGCATGCTTTGTGAATTTGACTTTAGTCAAGATTAAAGCATGGTAATTTGATTATATATATATATATTTATTTATTTACTCTCGGCATCATGCTCCTCAGCATGCGAATTAACAGATATTATGCTGTTAAGCATGTGTTGTGGTGATTGGTAGGTCTTTTGTTTAAGAAAGAGCTCCAATCATGGCGAGTTACAGGATAAAATTTTGGGTTCCTTGGAACTCTTTAAGGGATTAGCTTGACTCACCTGCTACGGGATCTTCTGGACTTATCTTTATAGTCTTTGCTGTCTTCTCTGGTTCTTTCCCTGTCACGTTCCTTGCGGCGGTCTCTGTCTGCATCCCTATCACGATCACGGTCACGATCACGGTCCCTATCTCGATCACGTCTCCTATCTCTGTCACGATCACTGCCTCTATCTCTGTCCCGATCCCTCCTCCTCTCTCTATCCCTATCCCTATCTCGGCCACGATCTCTTTCCCTATCACGATCACGGTCTCTAATATCCCTTTCTTTTGGCTTTTCAACATCCAGTTCCTTATCTTTGTTCCGTGCATTTTTCCAAGGACGTGACTATAGCAAAACAAAAGAAGTAAATATATTAATTTTAGTGCTTCATATTACTTTTGACCAGTCAATTTCCATACAAATTTTAAAATATTTTGATGGAATTCCACAAGAAAAAAAATTCAATTGGAATCCAGCAGAAGGAAACAAGCAGAAGTAGAGAACAGGCACTCTGAGGAACAACTATGAATGTTATTTCTTTCTTTATCTATATATTTATTCTTAGGACCTGCTGATGTAAAGCTATGTAAACTAGGAGCAGGCCTTGCTCAGTTGGTTAGTGCGCGATCTTCAGAGCTTGAGGTCCACAGTTTGATCCTTAGGACCTCCACGTCTGTTTCGACTTCTCTTCTAATCTGTGTAGTTTCAGCTTTAAATACTCTTAAAGCAGAACACTGATGGAGAGAGGGGGTAAAGTGCGCACCGTCGGCTTCCATTGATAGCAGTTGAATTTCAACTGAAGGAACTACCGACGTCAAATATAGGTACTTTACCTTTTTTTACTATGTAAACTAGAGTGTAATTGTACATACCCTGAACTCTTCGAGTGTAGATTTGATCCTTGCATAGCCCATATGTTGCTTGCCTTGAAGATGATCATCTACTCTGGTCTGAGCATCACCAACAATGAGAAAAGCACCACAGACCTCACATACTTCCATCTGTTTCTCCTGTGATGTCATGTGATTGGGATCTCTTCCCTTCTGACGTATCATCAGATGAAATAAGAGTAAGAAGAGATACATACCATCAGCGCTAGAAAATACTGGCCGGCCAATATTGCCAGTCATGACGACCAACAAAATTAGTTGTAGTTTGGTGTTAGCTCATTTCTGGCTCATATTTACAGGTCAAAATGACCAGCAACGCAATTATTTGACTGGACAAGTTTCAATAGCGCAGCACAACCGTGATGTCATAAAAACGAAGAAAAAGGCGAAATTCAGACAAACAAACTTACAAGTTTACTTTCGGTAATTTTCACAGTCAATAATAATTGCAGTTGATCTTAGTTTACATGGCTATTATTGTAACTTTAAGCAAAAATAATAAAATCGGTTCGTATAATTCTTGTAGCAGTTAAACAGAATGCAATGTTTGTCCGAATCTTTAAGCTATTTTTAGAATCAGTGCGCTGCGCTATTCTGGCACTGATGATTGGCAGTTACTTTTAGAACTGTTGTTTACCACAAAAAATAGAAAAACTGTAGGCAAGGACAAAAAAAGAGGAGCTTCCTTCTGACTATGTTTTTACAGTACCTTGTACAACTTCAAATTCTCACCCTGAAGTGTTCCATACAAAGAATCCAAAACTAAGAACTGATACTCACCCCATTTAACTGTTCTTTTTCATCTTTTAGCTGATCTATCAGTTTCATTACACCTTGGGCTTCTTCTACTTTGCCTTCAGACCCAAGTTCCTCAACCTACATTTGAGTATTACCATACAGCATCACTTGGTATTTTGCAAAATATGCTTCTTTCGATAAACCTAATGCAAGGTTTCCTATTTCAGACCATATGTCATTCCCTAGGGTATCATTTCTTTGTTTACAGTTGCACATGAAAAGACACATGAATATGGATACAACCTAAACAAAGAATCTTACTCTTGAGATAACACATGGTCTGAAATGGGCAACACAATACGCCCAAGTATAGTAAAAAATTTAATTACCTGTTCAACCAAAGTATTGATTTTTTGGGTCAACATCTGTTCCTTCTCGCTATCAACTTTGACACCTGGATTTTCCTTTAGAGAAATTAAAATTAGCAATAAATTGACATCTTGTGAGGTTTTAAGATTTGCATATTTATCTATTTTTTAATGAGTCATATCGACATTTCAGCTGCTGTTGTGATTAATTTAAAATTTATCAAACCTTACGGCTTTGTTTGCATTGCTACCATAACTAGGCCAATGTAACATGATAACATGCAGGCCCAAAAGTATAACTCTAGAGCATAATGGGACATGATACACTATACCTCTAGCTCAGCTGGTAGAGCATCGGTAGTACAATTCCGAAGGTCATGGGTTCGATTCCCAGCGAGGTTGGAAATTAATTTTTCCAAATTTAATTCCAAGGGCTTTCGCCCGGAATAACCTCGTTCCCAAGCACTATAACTTATCTATGTTTCTATATCTTGTATTTCATAAGTGCTACGCGGTCCACATATTCTCATATATAACTATTAATCCAATCAAAATGCTTGACCATAGCCTGAGTTAACCTGATATTTTTTTACAGTCAGTCTATTGCTAGGGTCAGGTTGTACAAAGGATAAATCCTTATCCAGTGGATAGGTTGATGGTGTTATCCAATACATTTATATACTGGATAAGATTTATTCTTTAGATAGTGCTATCCACCCTTCGTACAACCATGCCCTGTTCTGTAGTATGTCTATTGCTTGGATCTACACCTCTACCTTCAAATTTATTGATACACTAAAAAATGAAACCAGAGTACCCAGACAAAAACCCCCAAGAAATGGAGACACCCATTAAACTCTACTCATGTGCATTATGCCGAACTCTGGAATCGAACCCACCCTAGATATGATAGGCAAGCATGCAACCGCTACACCGCCCTTAAAACTGGTCACTTTATGGAGCTCATTTTGGTTAAAGAAGTTTATTACAGACCTTTTCTCTTGGTATGAGTCTAGCGTGACCTCTTCGTATTCTTCTTTCAACATCAGTCATGATACTTTGAAGGTAACGTAAGAAATCTTCTTCGTACCCCATTTGACCAAATCGACTACTCTTTTCATAGCTAAAGAAGAGGATTTAAAATAAGATTTCAATATTTAAGAGATGATTATGTAACACAAGTTAGATGATCAACTTACGCAGCTTTTAGCTTGTCATCATGCATTTTTTCACATGGGCCTGTTAATGAGAGAAAATTTTTTCCATAGGTTATGAGGTATTATACTTTTATTACATTGCTTCTCAATAGTGCATGTAGAATCATCGGCACTATTAACTAGGTTTTGATGGATTTCAATCAAGGAGTTTCCATGATATTCCATTGGTAAATGTGCTTAAAAACTTTGCATTATCTGACAGAAAAAACCCTAATTGTGCTGATGGGAAACTGTACCATGCTATAGACCCCTCGCATGTGACATAAAATTAGCTCTACTTGAAGGACAAAACAAAAGAATTTCAATCCCATAAGAATTGGAAACCTATTGTTATGTTCTCCATATTAAGCTGATTGGAAACCACTGTAGAATCAAAGGAATCATCATTTGTAGTTACTAGTGGGTTTCTGTGAACGTCAAAGATCAACCAACAAGGCTGCTGTTTCAATGTTATTTATATTTTGAGGGATTTTGAGTCATGTGATTGTATCCCAAGAATAAGAATAATTTAAGTTTATAGAAATTACAGAAATTTGTCTTTCAAAGATAATCAGATATAATCATTCCCCTTTTGCACCAATGATTGTTAAACCACAACACTCAAAAGTAGTTTATGAAAATTTTTGCGTCCAATTCAAACATAAAGAGTACATTAATCAATAGAGAAATATGAAATAAAGGCGTTTAATTGTGTCAAGGCATTTTCTTAAAATTTTCCTTGCTTTGCTTGGACAAACTCGACGTTACAGTTCGAACTTCACAACTTACCTAAATCTGATCTGGTATTTATAAAAAGCTCCGACGGACAAAATCCACATAAATGGTATTTACAGACCTGAAAACAAAAGTTCATTAGCCATTAAAGAACACGTACAGACCAAGCAAGGCTACTTAGAGCCGCCATCTTGAAAGTACCAAGCCTGAATAAATGGACTTTTTTAAGCCTCCAGGGGTAAAAATACCATAATTATTATAACAGACAGTTAGTATAATACCTGAGGGTCAGACCAGTGTGTTGATTTTCCTTTTTGATCGGGGGCAAGATCTCTATCTGCCCCCATAAGTTCATCTAATAGAGCTGCAGCGGACAACATCGCCATTACTGTACCTCTGAAGCTTCGAGGATATCCCACAATGCACTGCGGCTTTAATATGTAAGATTAAGGGGGCGCGAAGCATTCGTCTCCATGGTGATATTAAACTGCGACAGTTTCGTCGCTCTCTTGAGTTAGGAGAATATTTTGTATTTAGTCAAAAAGGATTTCAGTCTGAGTAATAACTTTACTTTAAAAAAATTATTTGAAAATTCTTTGATTGTGACCATGGTAATAATAAGGAAAAAAGTTTCTTCTATAGACCCCTTGCATGTGACGTCAAAGCAGCTCCATCAGAGGGACGAGACAAAAGAATTCCAATCTTCTGAGAATTTGATCATATTGTTTTGTCCCCAAGAATGAATTGCATTCCAAAGTGCTGCAAGGGGTCTATATTCTGAAACTATACAATACCTTCCACCAGCACTTTTGTATTCCTTGGACATTTCAATTTCTCTCTATAGGAAAGGCATATATATTGAAGGGTGGTAAAGGATTATTTTGTGAAAGGTGATTTGATCTGTTTTTATTGTTTATGAAACTCAACATATTTTCATTATTTCATTAATCATCTTTTTACTGTTTTATTTTCTGTGCAACATGATTCGTTCCTCCCTTTACCACCCTGATATTACTAAAGTGAGCACTTCTGATTGCATCAATTTTCTTTTAATAAGTTATTTAGAAAAGCTTTATAGAATGTAGACATTATGCTAAATAATGGTGGCATAGTACTTGTACTGTAGGAGTTCACTTGCTTCTCAACCCAGGGGTCTTGAGTTCAAATCTTGGGCTTGGAATATCTTCCCTGATTCGAGGATTTTTTCGGGGTTTTATTGTTTTCTTTCCTCCACCAAACCCGACAAGCCAAATTTTAACTTAATCCGTGAGTTATCCATAAGGCCTACTTTAGATCAGGCCAGAGGTTGTTTTGATAACCATTCAAAACATTTTAAGGTTAAAGGCAGTAAACTTGATTAAAAAGCTAAATTCATTCATGATAAAAAAATGGAATTAATTTTTTTGTGGTTTATCAATTATATGGCTGGAAGCAAAACTGAGGTTTTTCTGCTTCATATAAATTCAATTCCTTCAAATTTATTTTCTCCAATTAATGTTTCCTTCATGAGTTTTTGTCCATAAATATCAAAAGCAAGAATATATGATCTTATGACACCTTTATCTTCTTCTGTCTTCAATGCAACAATTAATTCATCATCTGTTCCTGGAATAAACTTAAATGAAGAAAAGCCATGAGTAGGGTTTAGCTCGCCAATGGTGCGCACATGAATGTTGCTGAAGTGCTCATCACAGCTGATAAGAACATTGGTGGCACGATGCTCATCATCCTTTTCATTATAAGATTCATGACTAGCTCGTCTGGGTAGGAAAAACCACTTTTTGTGCTTGTCGCTCCAGTTGGCTGATTCATGGATTATGTATCCAGGTGGCATGATTCCTAGTGCAGCTCGCATGGCATTGTACCTTGGCACCCAGTTATGGTGGACTACATCTCCATTCACCCCAATACTTTTCACCCACTGTGGGTTATGGTTCTGAAATACCCCTTCAGTTGTCGTCCATTCCTTTCCAAGTCCCCCTGCGTAAAGAGTTTTGCTCTTGACTGCCAGCCACTCACCCTTGAACCCTTTGGCCTCAGTCCCATCTCCATCAGGCAGGATCACCCAGGCAACTACATGCTCATTCAAGATTTGATACAGCACCCCAGTCCTGTCATCTACGGCATACAGTTTACCATTAAAAACTATCAACTCTGAAAGCTCCATCCCACGGCCCTTTTGAGACAGAGTCGAGGACAGCACGACTAGCTTATCATCCCATTCCACAGATACCTTGCGATCGTTTGTAAGGGTCAAGTAACCACGTTTATAATGGCTAGTCCAAGTGTTCTTCTTGGTGGAAGATTTTGAATTCTCATCCAAGTCTGCTATGATTCCTATTCGAAATCGTATACCATTCGCAATCTTTTGGGTTGAGCTTAGAGGATAAGTATCGTTATACATCGTATTTAGACCAGATCTGTGATAGAAATCAATGCTTTGAGCATTTACATTATCTGAATTAGATGATCTCGAAGGCCATGCGAAGTAAACTAGTGGAATCACTACAAGACCCAAACACGTCGCGTAGATAAAACATCTCTGCATTAGGGCCTGGACATCTCCTTGATTATAATTCTTTCGACTATTATGCATAGTTGGGAGTCTATTCGAGAGTTATTTTCAACACAAATAGACTTAAATTATGTCTTATGTCACTAAACAACGTAGAATTTTTCGGTGTTCAATCTTAGATGATTGCTATGCAACCTCGCTTAGTAATATTGATTAATAATTTACGATGATAATTTACGTACATACATATATATATATACATATATTTACTTGTTATCTTTCTCCAGTAGAGCTTTTCAAAGCTAATATCTTACAGGACAAATAAAATAAAATAATATGCTTGTATGCTGCGGCCTACTGATGTAAAGCAGTATCTAAAGCATGTATATTATATATCTGTATTTAGTTAGCATTTATATTATATATTTTTAGCTGTTATTTACTGATGTATTTTACCGTGGTTAAATAAAGATTCAGATTCAGATTCAGATTCAGATTCAGATTCAGATTCAGCTTATTTAACACCTAATCTTACTTTGGAACATTTTAGGTGTATTTTTCTTTCAGAAATTCCAAACACTTATTTTTTCTCACATCAAATTGGATATTTGAAAAGACTATATCTGAAGAATAATATATTCAATAATGGAGAGATCGAGAACTTGAGAACAGTTAGCGAAAAAAATAACCGTTTAAACACATCTCTAAACGAATTTAGAGTTCCTGAAAGAAATATATTTATGTCGTCAGACGCGACGAGTCTTAGTCAGGTAAAGATTCTTGTGTAATTCAAGATGGAGAGTATATCAAAACTTAGTGACGTCAGTGTTAGGTGTTAAATGAGGTCCAGCATACCCGCACATTGGGCAACTCAGTGCACGCTCCAAGAGCGTTTTGTTGGAGATAAAATGCTACAAAACAAAAGGGGGGCCTGGGGGTCAGGGGGCCATGGAGGGCCAGGAGTGCCGGGGGGATCATGAGAGCAGGGGAGCAAGAGAACCAGGGGGTCAGGGGGGCCATGGAGGGTCGGGGGGTCAGGGGGCCATGTAGGGCCGGGAGGATCAGGAGGGCCAGGGGGATCAGGGGACTATGGAGGCCATGGAGGATCGGGGGGTCAGGGGGCCATGGAGGGCCGGGAGGATCAGGATGGCCAGGGGGATCAGGGGACTATGGAGGCCATGGAGGGTCGGGGGGTCAGGGGGCCATGGAGGGCCGGGAGGATCAGGATGGCCAGGGGGATCAGGGGACTATGGAGGCCATGGAGGGTCGGGGGGTCAGGGGGCCATGGAGGGCCGGGGGGTCAGCTAAAATAGTAACTAACTTATCTAATTTAGGTGACGTCAACTATTCAACAGTTTGACTGAATGCACTCTACCTATATCATCACCATCATAATTATCCTTGTTGTTTGCCTTAAAAACAAATAAATAAATAACTTTATTTAAATGTCGATGTATTTAGTTTATGCAACTAAATTAAACTGAAATCAAGAAATTGTAGTGGACTTTGGGCTCCCTGTGGAGACCCACAAATGGGCTGAGCCATAATATTTCTTTAATGAATAGCTTACTGTCGCTTCGATAAGGTCTATAAAACCCCCAACGAAAACGATAATCTAATCTACAACTGGAGTACATCTTTGCTTTAAAGGTAAAATTCCTATCGGGATTTTGTACTGTATTCATGAGTATGGAGATGACTTTTTAGCGTTCTACACTCGAATTAAGCTCAATTGTTAAACGCCTACAAATGGGCGTGAGTTTTATTTAAATTCGAACCAAACTAGATTAGAAATCCATTCTCATCAGCCTCGGTTTCGTCTACGATGGCTTAGTGATACGACCAACTGGAACGATAAAGATAAAAGGYTTGCCTTGTGATTGAATGATGTGTTTTGATGGAAAGACTATATCCCGGGCGTGGAGTTCATTTTACAGCCCCCTCATAGCATAAAGTACATACATTTACAGTATTTTGGGGGGGTCCTTCTCCGCCCGGGATATAGTATTCTCCCGTATACATTTTGGCTTGACTTTGAAAACCATTTCGAAGTCATTTTTTCAATTCCTTAATTCGAAATTTTATCATAAGAAAAAATCACAAAGAGTAGATTCTGTAGATTCAGCTACTCGGCACTCCTTCACACGCTTCAGAGGGACGCAAAATGTGGATGTAATATCTAAAAGAAAACAAGCTTACTTTGGTGTCCTTTTGAATGTTGTGATATGATCTTTTTCAAACTCCAGCTACTCGGCACTCCTTCACACGCTTCAGAGGGACGACTTCTGTCGTTGCAATATCTAAGAGATTGTGTATGGGTTTAAAAAACTGAAGGGATAGACTTGTCCAGTCCTGGAGTCCTTTTCTATCAGATACGACAAGCTGAAAAATTATTTTTTTCCTCGCCTGCAATCACCATGGAACATTTCGGTACTGTGCCGTGCCTCGTTCCCAAAGTTCCCTGTCGACAATATCCTGTAGCCAGAGGTCCAAAGTGGTTCAAATTTTTTCATCTTATGTACAGCATGCTTATTCAGCGAAAGGCTCCTATTAGGAAATGTAGGTAAAACAACAGGAATTTTGACAATTTCTTTCGCGAGTTGATTTCATCTAGAAAACCGAATTTTCTTGACCGTATTCAATAGGGGAATAATGTTCAACAAGAAATTTCCAGCTAAAATACAGCGATCTAGTATTTTTTACAAACCCTTGGAGGGTAAGCCTGTGTACAACAATATGGMTGTGGATGGTGTATAATCTACATCCAAATCTGCCTTCATCCTCTTCCATCCTGCATTTTAGCAGAAAACTATCTACATGCGCAAGAAGCCAGAGATCCAAAGTCGTTGAAACTTTTTATTTGGAGCTTGCAGCTTATATACAGTCTGAGAAAGTAAAGATGTTTTCCAACGAGTGCGCGCTTATTCATCGAAGTTCTATTAT
>NW_022261841.1:14015-28724 GCF_009602425.1 Actinia tenebrosa
TAAATCATAAAATATAAATCATGTTGTAGAAAAATCTCGTGTAGCACACTTAGTGTGCTACTCTTTAAGTTGTAAATGAATATATATTTAAAAAAAAAGAAAAGCTTGTAAATTTCAATTAAAATGTTTGTAAATAAATAAATAAATAAAAAAGATATAATATGTAATACCATTGACTTTTCCTTCAATGGAGAATTTCCTTTTCTTTGGAGAGCTTTTAGCTTCTTGAACTGTTACAACTGCTGATGTTGATGGAGTGATGTGATGGAGTGTGGTAACATGTTTGTTTTTGCTTTTTCTATCATATCGGGTGGGATTGTGAATGGTGCTGTTAAGAACAAGTTTGTACTTTGTGATATGATCACAGTTAACTTGTCGTCCATGGTCTTTTTCATATTGAAAATTGTTGAAAATTATTATGTAACTATCAGTCTTTATGGAATCTTGAAGTTTCTTATAGCATAATGCCTTTATTGCTCCAGTTTGATCACAAAGAATCAGTGACTCATTGGTTGATGCCAATACTTTTGCAATAAGTGGTGTTGGAGTTGGCTTTTCATCATTTTGTAATGCTGAAAATACAATTTTTGTTAAAATTATCATTAGTGATGTAATTTTATTAGTAGGTTAGTAGAATATTCTAAGRTGTATTTCATTGCAACTTTTTAAAAAGTCTAACATACTCTTCCACTTTTTTTGAGGTACAAACATTTTTGTACTAAAGCTAAACCATAAACCATGCATAAACCATGTTTATCGAACTCGGGGAAGGCCAACCTTTTTTAAAATAGACATGATGAAACAGAATTATAGGTTATAGTTCTAATAGAATTCCTAAGAAATTTTGATGCTTACCTAAATTCTCCACTTCCTTCGAAACTTTTATGGCATTCATCCAGCACAATAAGTGCCACCTGTTCTTTGCATTCCAGTAACGTTGTATAGGCTGCAGGTCTTTTCTTGGTGGCATCTCCCATAAGGTATTCAGGAGTTACGTATACCAATCTAGGGATTTTGTCGTCGTTATAACCACCTWTAGACAGAATGTCGAAATCCAATTTTTCTTTCGATGAAGCTCCGAGAAAAACTGCTGGAATTCGCTTTTCTCTCATGGAATGGACCTGTGATTCCATAAGAGCAGCAGTAAGGGGGACACGCGGAGGGATTACCGGGAGCACCGGGAGCACCGGGAGCACCGGGTATTGCCCGGGCCAAGTACTATCCGTGGGCCGTGGGAACAACCCGTGTCCCATTATATGTTACGCGGTGATTTCCTTACTGCTGCTGTGTTAAGGGTCGCAAACGAGGGTTAAAATATTTCTTAGATATAGATGGACGCCATCCAAAGCATTCAGAACAGAACTGTGCGCAAGCTGCGTACTCGGGTGTTGAATAATTTGGACGCCGACTTCGCCTTCACGACATTTATGGAGGGAGATACGGACGAAACGATGACTGAGGAGAGAGCTGAGAGGATAATTGACCTGATGCCTGAGGGTAACTACCGCTTGGAATTGACGTTGATAAAGTATTTGGATGGTGAATGGATAATAGAGAAGGGCCGCAATCCTATAAGGGCGTCTGGTAAGCGAAATTTGTTTGTCTTGAACGAGCAAACTCGTCCTGGAGCGCTCGTGGGAGTGGATATGCTGTTCTACGAAGTTGCCTATCCGGTTACCGTTGTTATTTATGGTGCGTATGAGATTAGGGAACCAGACGTAAGCAAATTACCGCCGATGCGTCATCCTGGTAACTGCGTGGGAAAGTTGGTAAGAGAATTCTTCGAAGATTCTTCTCGGGGTGGTAAGCTTACTTTGAAGCGTAGAGAAGCTATCAGGAAGTGGGAAAAAGCGACCCATAGAGCGGGAGCGACGATNAATCATGTTATAGAAAAATCTCGTGTAGCACACTTAGTGTGCTACTCTTTAAGTTGCAAATAAATAAATATATATATAAAGAAAAAGACAGGAGAGGAGATGACAGGAGAGGAGATGACAGGAGAGGAGATGACAGGAGAGGAGACAACAGGAGAGGAGACGACAAAGGAAGAGACTACAGAAGAGGAGACGACAGGAGAGGAGATGACAGAAGAGGAGATGACAGGAGAGGAGACAACAGGAGAGGAGACGACAGAGGAAGAGAATACTGAGGAGTATCAGTATCAGGTCTGTTCCATTATTAACAGCAATTAGCTGAGAAACGGGGACTCTATTCTATTCGAGATTAAAGTTCTTAAGAAGAAGTCCTTTGAAGGCTTTTCTGTATTTTGCTAATCTTCTGGCCTGATCTTTATCAATGTTTAATAGTTTTTCGATCTTTATCCATGGATCTCTGGCATATTTTTTGGTTGGTTTGATGAAAAGTAGTTTTTTCGTAAGTTTGGAGTTCGGCCGTCTACATATGTGTGCGATATATTTTAAATATCGATCATATAAGAAATCCCGTAGTGAGGGAGTCCCAATTATCCTTTCAACATCAGTATTTTTGTATTTGAGTGCAAAAGTTTCTTCACCATCACTATCTGTTTTTCTCTTCCAGCCATTTTTTATCATCCTTCTTAGAAGGCCGTACCAGCATGTTTCGAGTTTTTTCAGTTCTTCCTCATTCGGTAATTGTGCTTCTGAGCAATAAAGAGGTCTAGATATAATACAGGATTCTAAGATTTTCTTTCTAGTTTTCATGGACACTTTATTGTCTGTGAGAACATTCTTTAGATCGTGAAATTTGCCAGTTACACTGATAATTCTGTTGTCAACAAAAGAATCTTTTGGGTCGCTGTAAAACGTATGCCCCAGATACTTAAATTCCTTAACATTCTCAATATCGTTCCCAAAAATGTCCAGTAGACTTCCTTTGTTCATGAGTTCTAAGTCATTGAAAACTTGTGTTTTTGTTTTCTTGAAGCTAATCTGTAGACCATATCTAGAACAAGTCGTGTATACAATATACAAAATATCCTGTAAGTTAGAAAGATCCTTTGAGAAAATTGCAACATCGTTTGCATATAGTAGCCATTCAATCATTTCAGTTCCATTCATGCGCCCAGAGTTTCGTTGATGGCAAACATTGGCAATTGTATATGTGCATTGAATACCCCATCCATCAGGGAAACGTTGATCAATTTCATGTGCAGCTACCTTAAGTACCCAATCAAAGAACCAATTGAACACGGTTGGACTTTCTATACCACCTTGTCTGGTTCCTGCTTCGATTGGAAAGTCATCAACATCACCGCAGATTCTTCCTGTTGTTCCATCATACAATAACCATAGAATATCAATCAACTTCTTACAACCAGTTCTGATTTTCAGTACTTCATACATTATGTGTCTCGGAACCTTGTCAAATGCTGCTGTTAAGTCAATATACAATGCAATTATCCGTCCTTCGGTGTTCTTTAATAATTGTCGCATGATAAATACCCCATCAGTTGTAGATCTGTCCTGTCTAAAGCCAAACTGTGCATTTGATATATATGTTTTCCTCGTAGCTTTCTTTTAGTCGTGTAATAATTATTTTGGATAAAATCTTTGAGATGTTTGCCCCTACAGACAGAGCACGGTAGTTACTCGCTAGTTGTTTACTTCCTAATTATTTAAAGAGACAGGTTATAGAGAGTTTCAGCCAGTCAGAGGGAATCGTCATTGTTATCCAAACAGTTTGCAATAACATCCATACAGCCATGATGAGTGAATTGGAAGATATTCCGTACTTAAATGCTTCAGTTGGTACTTTATCACTTCCAAAGCTCTTTCCATTATTGAAGCTTTTAAAAGCAGATTTAATTTCCTCTCTGTTAGGTGGATCTGAATTTATATCCATTTTCTAATCGTTGAATAGTTCTGGATACCTTTCAGGGTGTACAAGTTCTTCGGGCATATCAATATCTTCTCTCTTCCTGAAGTGATCTTTAAAGTGACTTGTTAAAGTGGTAGGTTTAATTTCCGTTAGACTCTTGTTCCTTGTTGTTGACAGCATGTTATACTTCTTAGAAAGTGCAAATTCCCATTCAACTTTTCTTGAATTACTCGTATACGATTAAGTTCTATAGCCTTTTTTTCATAGTAATCATTTTTCAGTTTTAACTTCATCTTTCTGATCCTTTCACGATGATCTTTAGAGTTATCGGACGATGTTATTAGATCAAGTAGCTCACTTGATTCCCATGGTTTTTTGAACTCTTCATCTTTTTGTGGCATTGGTAATTCACTGTCTAGTGCTTCGTGGATATTGTTAACAATGAGAAGACAGAAGAAGAGACGACAGGAGAGGAGAAGCAATGTCTCTTTAACTAAGGGCAAACGTCAAATTTCACATGAGCCGAATTCAATAACGTCAAAGAAGACTGCTTTGGTATCTGTTGTTTCATGAATATGTATTCGTGTATTTGAATTTCTATTCGTGTATTGCACCTCTAGGCCACGGTAGTCGCTAGCCTCTGGCAAACACAGTGTAAACGCTATTTGTTTTTTTCCCTCCCTCCCTCCCTATGGTAGGTATATATAGGTAAGTATTCCACCGACCAGACCGTCAGTGTGACAGGTGCACAGTGAGTTGTGACAGGGTTGCCATGGTTACCACGTTTTTTTTTTGCCAGGCCCCTCTCATATAACCAAACAAGCACGTAACGCCAAGCTTATCTACTAGTGATGAGTTTAACTCACCGAAATGACCCTTTTTTTGCGGGCATAATCGGCTCGATCGGAATAAAATACTGACGCGATGGTACCGATAAAAATAAAGCTATATAGTCCCAACCGGGTTTGGCGGCCATTTTTGAAAGTCGTGTATAGCCCTATGGATAAAAACGTTGTCACCAACTTTGAACACGGGGCTGAGAGCCTTCAGGAAACTACAGATTTTCTAAATTCTTGTGTCTTTTTGCATCAATTATCTCAACTATATGTTGACTTTTAGTATCGGTCATTGTTTTAGCTGTAATACATATTTGGAAATACATAGGTAAATAATTTAATGGAAATAAGAGCTATAGTTCGAGCTATTAATTAAAAAAGTCATGTACGATGTATATCATTCAGTCGAGCCTCGCTTATCTAAAAGAAAATAACTAATACAATGCTAGAGTGCAAACACTATGTTTTAACTTTAACGATCAACACCATCAACCAAATAAAAAACCAGCGACAGAACTTTACCCCTGGGTTCGCGAGGAAGCAAAGCAGCCGGACAAGACGATATTTTGTGAGAAATATGATCTACCTTGTACATCCATTGGTTTACTGCTATCTTCAGGAGCATCTCGTTCATAGCATACTGAGTCCCTATGCTGACTTTTAGTATCCCTCATTGTTTTACCTGTAATACAATAATCACCACCTGGTTAGCTCTGTTGGTAAGAGCTTCGGTCGGTTGTGCGGAAGGTCGTGGTTCAAGTATATACTCGATTGCAGAAACGTTGTAGTATACATTTATACATTTATGCAATTGTCTAATGAGATGCATATTGCAATTTTACTTTTTTAACCCTCAAAAGCAATTGATTTATAATCTGTAGGATGTAAAACACGAGAATAAAATATTTTGACGTTCATTGAATGAAACAAATAATAAATAAAGCGAGTTTTCTGTTTTGCATATCATTAAATATGCTGAATAACTTAGGTATTTGTATAAATGTATACTACAACCTTTCTGCAATCAAGTGTATATATATATAGTGCGGTTTGCATAAACTTTGACCATTTAAATATATATACAAGTATATCAAAAGTATATCAAAGATTATGGGATGTCATCCCTGATATTTTTTCCAGAAAGCCCTAGTGATAGACAACTGGAAAACAATATCAGGGATCATATCCCATAATTTTTGATATACTTTTGATATACTTGTATATATGCACGGGCTTCAAAGCTAAGTACCAAAGCGTTGGCTGGCCTACCGAGTGTTGTTTATGAACAGCGCTAAAGTCAAGAGGAGGGAACTATGTGTTCACTTTTTAATACCTCTGCACTATAAGAAAACAATGTCATATTGTAAACGGTTTTATTGGTGTAAAGTGAAACATTGGAAGTTCAGCAATTGGTTGAGTTTAAAATCAGCTCTGAAATCGCTCTTCTTGGAAGTTTCGGTTGAGCTGAGCTCCATTCTGAACTCGTTCTTCGCTTATTTATATGTGCCCTTCTAAAACAATCAATCACTCCGAGGACAGCAAAACCAAAACAGTCAGTAATATGACTTATGACAAAAGTGGTACAAAAATTGTTTATGAGCTACTCGGGAAAGTATATTTTGCTTTATTCGTAATCTACCGTGTTATTATTATTGAGCGTCAACTCAGTGAAATCTCAGTTGATGAACAGGCTGAATATAATTTCTAGATAAACGGAGGTTATTCTTACTTAAGAGAGGCATATTCTTCCACTTCTCCTGATAACTTAGTGATTCTTTGTGGTTACTTTTTCTTTTATTTTTCTCTCTCTCTCTTTTGGCTCAGGCTATTAAAACCTTTGCAATTTTATGCAAAACAAGTTCACTCACGAGAGTGGAAGTTTGAATATTAATCATCATTGCACTAAAGCCGTTTGTATTAATCAAAATTGCATAAAACCAACAGCGGTTTATATTGAAAATAACGCCGACTGTCGAGTCCTAGGCAGGGTGAAAATTCTTTTTCTGGTTGGAACAAGCGGAGTTTGTTTTGAAAGGTAACTTATCTTAAACAAAACGCCAGCCAACGCTTTGGTACTTTTAATCCCGCTTTGAATCCCGCGAGTCCATTACCCATAATGCACCCGATATAGTTATATACTATATACTTGGTTGGATCAGAATTTCTGCATATCGCTATAGATGTATATATATATATAAATTCAGTATATATAAAATTTTCTTTCCAAATTACATGTCAAAAGTGTGAAATTTCACACCTAAGCTGTCAAAAAACACAGGTTACCCAAGGCTTTAAAATCGATTATTAATATCTCTCTTTCTATTAAGCTTAAAAAAGTCAAACTAAGCATTTATTTAACTAAACTTCATGCCGAACAAAAATAAGCCAGCCCAAAGTACAATTATTTTTTTGTTAAACTGCAAATACGAAGAGACGATCTCTCAACTTCGAACGAACATTAAATTTTCTCAAAATAATTTCATACTTTGGGCTGGCTAATTTTTTATCTTTGAAGTCTATTTTACCTATTTTACAATTCGCCGCCATATTATTTCTAGCATCGCCCTACGTCATAGTACACGATATCGACACTGGTGAAAAACGCACTGCGCATGCTTTGGGAGAAAAAACAAATGCATTTTCAAAGATTATTTTTGCTTTGTATAAACAAAAGTTTTTTTGTATAAATCAGCAGTGTATCATAATTGAAATTATCTTGCTATTGCGAAAAGCACAACCTTAAGTTTTCAGTATTTTTCTTAAGTTTTGCGATTTTGTAAACTCAAGCAAAACACCGGCATCAAAAATGCGGGCGCAGTGCGTTTTTCACCAGTGTCCACGATATCAAGAATGTTGAACCGCGAAAACTATCGGTTTTGCATCGTAAACAGTCGTAAACATGTCCTTACATCCGAAGTTAGTGCCAAACAAATGACGTCAAACATAGCAACGGCTGGACGCAAGCGCTGTACTAAGAGTGAAACATGAGGCCATTTGAATGTCGATTTGTCACGGCGACTTTTTCAAACCAAAGCTGGGCCTATTAAAACTACTATTTCGAGTCTTATATAATTGTTATTTTGTACATATTACTATTGACATATAATTTATTGAGTAAGGACGTATTTAAAGGAAGAAATTTCACACAAAGCACATGTAATTCGTATCGCGTGATCTCCGAAACGCTGGTCGTGTTTGTCAACACTCCTACCCAGCAAGTTATTAGTACTCAAATGCTCTCTATCAGAAGTTCATAACTAGTTATTGGACTTCTGACTCTATATAGCTGCTGACAAAAAAGGCAAAAACACTAAATAAACTCTTTCGCGAGTTTATTGTTGCTAACGAATTAATAAATATTTCATTTGGACTAAAACTGCTTTATGAAGAAGCATCCCAAAGTTAAACAAACTGATCAAATATCAAGTGATAGAAACGTATGTATCACTCGCTCGCTCACTAAGATGTTAACAGATCGATAATTAGACGTTCACCTATCGGTAAAGGCAGCCTGATAAGCCGACCGGTTCAACCTGGTTCAACCTTTTGGAACAAAATATTTTTATTTATGGAAGAACTATGAGCATGAGATGAACTGAACAAAATTTCCCTGTAAATGTTAAAGGAATTCCCTTGTAAAGTATATGTAAGTTGTGTGACATTATTTTAAAGCAGCCAGCAAAAGCTGGCAAATTAAGTAAAAGTTACTAGCAAGAGAGTCAACAGAGGTGCTGGATATGCAGGTCCTTAGCAAGAACAAAGATATTGGAGTGGGGTTATTCTAAGTTATTTCTACCCTAAGTTCATCGAAAATCCTCTTTCGTAAACGAGTCCAATCTACTTTCACTAAATGTCCATTAGATAACTTGTCATTTTGAAAACACTGAAGTTCAGGTCAGAAGTACGTGTTCTTGGGATGCAGCAATATTAACTGCATTTCAGTTTAGGTGGAGAATTGTGGACAACTTATATTTTCATCTGTAACTGCAATCAACTCCAAAAAATGTGGTTACTGCCATAAGAAATTATTGTTATACCGGATAGGAATCAAATTTTGTAGCTGACTATTGAGATATATGAAGGATATATGGGTAATTGAGATAGTGGTGTTGCTGAAAAAAATATAAATGTTGAAAGTAAAGGTTTCAGTATAGGTTTTTATTAAATGTCGATATTGATTAATTTGGGCTTCCTGAGTTATGCCGATACATTTTATTCAACTGTTGCGTGACTGAAACAAAATGACGGTCATATTTTGAGGAACGTTTTCCTCGTTTTCTCGATGAAAAAGCCACAATGTTCTCCCAGACTTAGACCAATTTTCCCCTTGAGGTCTCTTCCACTTCATATGTGATTCTGTTTTGGCGATTAACAGGTATAAGTTATGCTTTGTTTATTTACTTGATAGTTTATAGGCGTGACAGAGTTAATTTCACAACCCGATGACAATAGTGTCTACTATTTTGTAGTAGGCACTAATACTATCAATCCCACTATGGGGCTGAATTATCCTCCGAAGAGGCTCAATTATCGTCCGAAGTGGCTGATATTTTTCAACCGCATTATTTTATCTGAGATCAGCCATTGGCCAAACAGTCATCGGCCTAAAATTTGAATAACACTCTACAAAACCTTTCACTTTACCTTATAGAAATACCAAGTAATATGGTTGACTTTTATGAAAACGCGGCTTACTTGTCTTAAACAATCTGGTTCCATTTGTCGTCATCTCTTCGATGTCGCATCGCTTACTCTTTGATAAGAGGGAGATTTTATTATTTAAGCCGTGATTGGTTCCGAAGTTTATCTATTGTTACGGACTTGCTTACACAACTCGATGACACAGTGGCTTCGCCTCTACGAGGCAGCAGCCACAAAAATGAGTCTCAATCGAGCCACCATTGTTTTGATTTAAAAACGAACTTGAATAATGTTGTCTCACCTGAGTATTTTTTACATGCGCCGTTACTGGACTTCTCAAGGAATTCCTCTAACACATTTTCTCGTGAAATTGAATAAAGTTTGGTCGCGAAGCTCAAAATAGATTTTCAAAAAAATTTCATAGGGCACAGAAATGTGCTCTCTTACTTAATATTCTCTTGCCAAAAGTTAATAACATCCCATTTGATTATTGACCATATCTCAATAGAAGCAAGCTATAAGTGTTAGTGTGAAATAAAAACTATATTCCCTAGCGATTAATCAAAATTAAGAAACCATTAGGGATAAGCTAAATGATTATTGACTAAATAATGGTTGTTGACAAGCCTACACAGTTTCAAGATTTCCGAGGGATAAGCATTATTATTGTGCAGCATGTTATCTATCAGTCTCTAGATAATTCTACAACAAAGGCTGTGCGCGTTTTTACCATGGATTTTTCTGTCAGAAAAGCTGAAAAAGGCTCTGTTAAATCCTTATATAATTAATGAGTTTATCATTTTTCTTTCGAATAGGAAACAAAGCGTGGTGCATAATAATTTAGGGACTGAATGGAGATGTGTGAATCGTGGTACCACCCAAAGGAGTGTAAACGGGCCGTTCCTTTTTTAGTCTTTTTCTTAATAACTTGCAATTAGATGAATCTGAGAACTTTAGTTTAGTTAAGTATGCGGATGATAGTTCAATTGATGTACCTTCAGCTGAATCTCTTTTCGCCCTCTTAGGAAGTAATTTTAATTTTAGCTCCATTTCTTCCCACTCCTTAAGTGCTCCAATGAAATATTTTTCATCTTCAGGGTCCATTGCTTCTATTTTGAATCTCTCGATCTCTGGTTTGTAATGAGGTCCACCTAGTCTCACCAACACATCTGAGATCTCACTCCAGTATTTCTCAAAATCACAGTCACTAACAGCTGTTTCTGTGATGTGTTCATAAAGTTCATTTCTATAATATTTGACTCGAGCCAAATCAGCTTCTCTACTCAGGTCTGTAGCTGCAGGAGGCTTGTCCCATCCCGTTGGTGGGGGTGTTAGACCACATATATTACGCAACAGTACAAATAACAGTGTAATGTCAAAATCTGCTGAAGTGACAGCTTTGCTTCTGCTAGCAGGATAGAGTCTGTCCCACTGTTGTTCGGATAGATTCTTCTCTGCTCTCAGGCCCTTAAGAGTAGAAAGTATTTTTGTACTGAGTAGTGTGCTGTGAAGAGAGCTTGGTGAATGGATAGAATCGAATACATCTCTTAAGGCACGTGTTCCACCATCGATTAACAGCCTGCACTGACGAGCAATTTCTTTTTCTTTTTTGAAAGCTGCCCAACGAGCTGCTATCCGGTTTATTTCTGGTGAATAAAGTAAAACATGTTTTAAAACTGAGTTACTAACATTGCATTCTTCATGCTGATGGGAAGCCATTTCGTTCTAAATATTCGAAAAGCGGTTGCCGACAGGAATACGAACTTGATAGTTAAACAAGTTTTAGGAATTCAATCGAAGGTTTTTGAGAGAAAAGCAGTATGCACACTCGCTTATTAAACGTACTTTCCATATTAACTTGGTCTATATAATGGATAAACACCTTTATGACCAACTTTGAAACACGGGGCCGAGAGCGTTCGGAAAACAACAGATTTTCTAAATTCTTGCATCGGTTATCTCGATTAGCTCAATTATTCAAAGTCGTTTTTGCTTTTCTCGTTAACCCAGCTTCACTCTGACCATGACTTTGTAAACGACTGAAGTCCAGTCATTGCCTTGTTCAGTTATCTAAATATAGTAAAGACCCGCATAAAAGAACCACTATTTTCCCAAGTCAGGCTGCAATGGTTCTTATATATTTGGTCCGTACTAGTGAGAAATCAGGCAGAGTAGGTTCTTAACAGGTTCTTGCTTAAAGATAAGTTTGTGTGTCAAAATGAACATCAGAAATGGAATGAGTACCTCGATATTAGTGAGAGGGCAAAGTTTTCGCTCATAACATGTAACATAGGAGAAATGGCATTAACTAAGAACTTGAATATTTTAGAAGGATTTGTATGGAAAAATGGGCTGGATGGCAAAGCTCGCCATCCAGTACATTTCCCATACAATACTTATAAAATATTTGATTTTATATAGTTAATGTCATTTCTCCAAAAGTCATCATTATGAGCTGAAACTTTGCCTTCTTACTAATATCAAGTTGCTCTTTTTATTTCTGATGTTCAATTTGACACATAAATTCTCTTTTTAAGGGGGTAGGGTCACGTGACCTGTTGTTGCAAGAGGCTTATTGGATAAGGAAAATTGGCCATTTTTGTGGTTTTAGTATATCGCTTTATAGATATTAAAAAAGAAATTAGAAATTTAGCATTCTTGATTTTAGAATCCTTATTTAAAATAAGAAAACACATGGACACCACGAAATTCTAATTTGCTATTTGAAAGGAAATGTGTCGGTACCGCAATCAAAGATCAACAACCAACGCCATGAACCAACTAAAAAATTAACAAAACGATACGTTGTGAGAAATATATTCTACCTTTCACATCTATGTCTTCAGGAATATCTCGTTCACAGCATACTGAGTGCCTGCGCTTTATTCTAGCATCCTTCATTGGTTTACCTGACATACATATTTGGAAATACATTAGAAAAGAATTATTGGAAGAGCAATTATAGTTCAAACCATTAAAATTTATGTACAAACTAGCTCATACAGTCGGTTGTTTAAAGTGCTATTATGATCAAATTTTGATGTCTCCAATTTTTATTATTCAAATTCGTTAAAGTACTCTTCAGAAAAGAAGAAAACTGGTGTTAAAAAACTTGCTTATCATAATCCCATGCTGGCCGAGTATTGAAAATATGACGTCATCAAGAAAAATGGCCGCCATTTTATAAACTTCAATATCTTTTGAAGGAAAAAAGAATATTTGAAAAAGTAGATCAAAGATCTTTCAATCCAGGCAAAAAAACAGCAAGTCAGAAATTTGATCACAGTGGCACTTTAAAAAGTAAGAAAAACTACAACGATGTTACAATGCAAACACTTTGTTTAAGAATCAAAATCAATAGCCAACCAATAAGCAACAAAAAAATGAATATATTCTACAGGTACCTTTTACAACTACTGTTTTACTTCTGTCTTCAGAGACATCTCGTTCACAGCATACTGAGTGCCTTCGCTGACTTTTATCATTCTTCATTGATTTACCTGTAATACATATTTGTACAAATAAACAAGAAAAGTAATAGAAAATCAATAGTTTGAAACATTCAAAAAAGACCCTTTGCCAAAATGGCGGCCGAAAATTGAAATGAGTTTAATCAATAAAAAACACAACCCTGAAAGAGATTCATTATGTTAGATGTTGTATCGGCCAAGAAAAATTTCAGTTGAATATTGACAAATTTACAGACATTTCTATTTCTGGGGGTATAGCGTACAGGTATACCCTCAGACATTCGACATTCAAATGTCTCAAATAAAGTACCTTTGTTTTCCTTTTAGCAAAACCCGAAGCAAATAATTTTAAATATGCCCACGGCCCGGGTTATGGGTTGTTGATTGCAATTATTATTTTGTTAGCGAGCGGGAACTAATTCAGAGCGAATAATTTAGCACTTAAATGATGACCCATACATCTCCCTTTCGGTCCAATCGTGCATGCTTGAGCTGGTCCATGACAACGTTTTTACCTGTTTTTGTATGTATATACAATAGAACCTTGGTTGTTTAAGAGTAAAACTGAAACAATTATATATAAATGCTAACAGGGTCAACAATCAACACAACCAACCAACAAACTAACCAAAACCATATTTAATTTTAAGAAATATATTCTTACCTTTTACATTCAAGAGGATAAGGTTCCAAAGAACTGCATGGTATTCTTCCTCATCTATTGTAACCTCCACGTCTATCTCTTCTCCTTGGCTCAGTTCCTTCAATTCTTCCTCTTCATTGAGGGATTTTTTCAGTTTTTCTTTCAATGAGCCACCCTTGTAGCTCTGCCATAGCCGTTTTAGTGATGAAATGCTTGAGAGTTTCAAGACGATAACAACTGAACCACTAAGGAGTGCAACCACTTGAGCCCCAAAGTCCACAAATGGTTTAAGGTTTTGCAGTTTTTCTTGATCCATCCCATATATACTAATAAACGTTACTCCTGCTAAGCTTAGTAGAACTCCTTTTACTGATATTTCAGTCTTCAAATGTATCACTGTTCCTGAAACGAGATTGTAATCACAATAACGATGTTTCAATCTGGGGCCTGGGACTCAGTCTGTCAAATAGAACTTTTAATGGCCAGCTTTTGATATTCTAGACCTACTCCTACCCCGCCTTAGATCACCTAAGATCGCCTTAGATTCTATCATGTTTTTATTAGATCGCCTTAGTATAGATTGCCTTATGTCATCTAGATTATATTGACTAAGATTGCCTTAGATTGCCTTATGTGGCGGGGTAAGCACCCAGATTTGTATGACTTTCTCTCTAAGAGAAGATTTGTTTTCCAAAATCAAAATCGTTTCAGGTAGAGTTTAAATCATCAAGGACATTCTTTGCTTTATTGTAGTAGCTTTGTGTTTGCAATTGGACCTAGAAACACGTCACAACTTAAAAGCTCTCATGAGGTCCCAAGCATTGTGTGGGACGCCCTGGCTTTATAACTCACCTTTAAACATATCCCACATAAAACCTATGGAAAGAACAAAAATAAAGAAAAAATAATTGAGTAAGTATTAGCTTAAGATCAGCTTACTTATTAATAATGTATTGATGATTATTGAACTGAATCAAAACACTACTGGCTGAGTGAAGTTAATGATATCCATTTAATAAGTTGACATCAGTTTTTTGTGTTTGTCCTCTAGATCTTATTGACAATAAATTGCATCATTACATAGTTTCTCAAAGTAGTGTATATCCACAAAGCATATCCAAAGAGGAAAGAAAAAATAGTGGTGACATTTTATTCCATTACCCGCCCCTTTAAAGTGTTTAATTTAATTTTTTGACCCATTATATATCGTTTGAAGATTATCACTCCACCGTACATGCGTGTCTTCTGGAGCCTATTATTCCAATGAAGTCAGAACACTACGAGGCTTTTCTTCTTGATAAATAAAGAAATAACCCTGCTT
>NW_022261842.1:35889-47566 GCF_009602425.1 Actinia tenebrosa
TCCATCCATCCATCCATCCATCCATCCATTAATCTATGCATCCACCCTTCCTTCCTTCCTACCTTCCTTTCTTCCATTCCTTCTTCTTCCATCTCTCCTTCCTTCCTTCTTCACTTGCTCCCTTTCGTTATCCTTTCCTCTTTTTCATTCCACCATTCTTTATTTCCTTTTCCTCTTTTTATCTACTTTTAACAGTCCAATAACTTTTCTTAAATTGCCAGACCCGCCAAAATTCACAGAGTCCCCTAGCAACACAACCGTAAGTGTCGGGACAAGCGTTACCCTTCGATGTAGAGCAGTTGCCCAGGATACTCCGAGTATCATGTGGTACAAGGTAGCCAATGGTGGCACACTTCAGCAAGTCACGTCTGCTGTCACTCTGCCCAGCGGAGATCTAAGTTTTAGTTCTGTCCAAAGAGCCGATAGATCGATGTACGCATGTCGTGCTTGTAATGCCGCTGGCTGTAATACTACTCCCAACGTTATGTTGAATGTTTTATGTAAGTAAACTGAAAAAAATCTTGACAATTGTATTGATAGTTTGCAAACTTTTCATGCAAGAGAGACAAATGACAAAGACAAAGCAGCCATGTTGTTGGTGGCATAAAGGAAGGAAAGCACTTGTCGACGTGCGCTGCTAATGCGTCGCCTCTCACCAATAGACCCTTTTGGAGTTCCAAATTACCACTGTGTTTCTTGATTACAGACTCATTACTCAGGCTTAGCCTCGATTTTGTGCAGAATATTCACGTGTTCCAGTCAAGGTCCGTCAAGTTTCAAAGTGTTCGCATTGTTGAAGTTGTGCATTCTTTACTTTACCGTTGGTATTTGCGAGTAATTAGACACTGATACGAGGCTTAGCCTGAGCAAATGAGTCTGTAATGAAGAAACACAGCGGTAATTTGGAACTCGAAAAGGGTCTATTCGGCACGGGCTCGAGTCCTGCCGGTCTCTGTGTCGTATGTGAGTAGAGTTGTTCGTTGGTTCTCTCCTGTGCTTCGAGGGTTTTTCTCCAGGTTCTCCGGTTTTCCTTCCTCCTTAAAAATCAACTTCTAAGTTCTAATTCGATCTCTGGGCTTTCACTTAGTTTGGAGCCTAGCTCTGTTGTGGTTTTCCTACGCTGTGATACAGCAGCTAAAGCTTATTAGATTTTTGTAAAGATAAACATAGTAGGCTAACGATAAAATCTATTTAAAAAACGGTCCTTTTTTTAAAATTTCTTTGAATATTTTTTTTAGATGGTCCCGCCTTCCCAGTCCCCCCAACAGACGTCGGCGTCCTACAAGGCCAGGACGCTGTGCTCAAATGCGAACCCGACTCCAGTCCCAAAGCACAAATCACGTGGCGACGGCCAAACAGAGATATAATGGAAGGGACTGGATATGAGCAGACCATACGTAATGTGCAGCCCGGTGATACGGGTGAATATACTTGTAAAGCATCTAATCCGTATGGCTATACTCTTGAAGTCAAGATCATACTGGAGATACAGAGTAAGTTTGTATTGGTCACTTTAGAAACGGGAGTGCCTACATAGCAAGCGGTAGACCTCTTCGGCTTGGGCGTAATGTTTTCCCATTTCAGACCACGTGTCATTCCCTTAAGAATAAGATTCTTGGTTTGAGTTGTATCCATATTCATGTGTCTTCTCATGTGCAACCGAGCGCAAACCTTAAACAAAGAAATGATACTCTAGGGAATGACGTGGTTTGAAATGGGAAAACATTACGTCAGAGCCGAAGAGGTCTATTTTGAAAACTTTCAATACATCACTTGTACCTATAATTTTCGAATTGTACTCGAGATCATGCTCATTATTCTATTTTCCTTCAGCAAAACCTGTGATCGTAAATCTGTTAAAACAAGAACAAAACTCCGAGACAACAGTGACTTGCAAAGTGGAAGGAACGCCGACCCCCACCGTCAAGTGGTACTTGGAGAAAAAGCGCCTACCTCTAAATAACTATGCCGTGACGCGTGACAACAAGCTGGTTGTTCCTATTGGCTCTTTGGAGAATAAGACATTTTTGTGTAACGCAAGTAATCCACAAGGTTCTGTTGTCTACTTTGCTAAAGGTACGAAAAATGCGTTAAAAAGTGTATGATTAAAAAAAAAACCACTATGGTTAGCTCAATTATAAGAAGTATGGCCTTGATATCTTGTTATTGGTCATGTTAATTAATAACGATATTGAAACATGCTGATGCCACTGTCCTCGTATAAGGTTAATACAGAAATCGAAGCGGAAAGAAAGAAAGAGAAGGGAAGAAAAAAGAAAAGAAGTAAGGAGAGGGGAGGGGAGGGGAGGGAGTAAAGAAAAGGGAAGAGAAAAACAAAAAAAAGGAAGCGGTGTGATGGATGGATAAAAGGAAGGAAGGAAGGAAGGAAGGAAAGAAAGAAAAAAAAATCAAGCAAGCATGAAAATAGAAATGTCATAAAGAGAACTCCTAAATTTTTGTTATTTCATTCTTAGTTCCAGAACCTCTATCTTCTTTATCAATAACTGAAGTGACGTCACATTCGCTTCGTGCCACGTGGGTCCGCCCCAATCCTCCTGAAATTCTCATCAAACACTACCTCCTTGAAGTGTGGTCAACAATATCTTCTACATGGCAGTCATTCAACAGTAGTATAGAGGAATCATTTTATGACGTTACTCAGCTGCTTCCTTTTACGATGTACAAGTTTCGTGTGAAAGCTGCGAATGGCCTGGGGACGAGTAAAATATGGCGGACGTCGGAGAACGTCACGACTTTGTCGTACAGTAAGATAAAATCAAATTTTTTATCAATTTTATTCACACATCATGGGCACACGAAAATATTAGACTGATTCCATAAGTCGTAGTTTTCGCCTGCCCCTCCTCCTCAATCCCCCTCCCCTCCCCCTCCCTCCTCCGCCCTCGTCCCCAATCCCCCTCCCTCAGAGCCGCCAGGCAGGCTACTACTTAGAATCGACAAAAGAGCGAAAATACATGAGTTTAGCACAGTAATAGATGAAGCGGAGAGAAAATGTTTGGATAAACTAAAGCAATATTTCGTTTTTTAGAACCTTCGGCTCCACGTGATCTCGGCCTCATAGTTCAAAGCGCTTATGCCATCAACGTCACGTGGTCTGTCCCTCGAGTCCTGAATGGACCTTTAGATGACTTACAGTATCACGTGATTTATGAACCAAAGTCACCTAACTCTACTAACAAGTATGACGTCACACATGATCCAAATGTCGGGACACAGCATTATATTCTGGTGGACCTAGAACCGGACCTGAGGTACACCGTACAAGTCGTTGCTTGGAGACGAAGGAGTGATGGAACCAAACTTCAAAGTAACGGAGCTAGCGCGTCAGCCAGGACATTGCAATTAGGTAGTTATTGATGAAATTACTTTCGCCAATTCTCATATTCAGAACTGAGCTCTTTCTTATAAGTCTATCGAACGTTTTCAAATCGTTCGAGTCGATAAGTAATAGCTTTTTTTACCTTGGTCGTATTGTTTTCTCATTTCAGACCAGGTGTCATTATCTTGAGGACTAGATTCTTTGTTTGAGTTGTATCTATATTCATGTGTCTTCTCGTGCGCAACCGTTAAACAAAGAAATGACTCTCTAGGGAATGACACGGGGTCTAAAGGCATTTGAAGGGATATTATTTTGCAGAGCGCGTGATTTTTTCAAGTCCCATATTTCGCCTTTATATCAATACTACCAGAGTCAGTTTTGTAGTTCCTTTTAGTTAAAACATTTGAGTAAGAAAAAGAATTCAAAAACCATTTGAGAAGAAATTCTTGGGATTGCTAACGCTAGGTTTTTTTCTTTCACATTTTTCTAGTACCTACATCACCCCCCATAGGACTCATTGTGGAGGCAAGCGGCCCGAATCGAATACTGGTAAAATGGAAGGTAGGCAATGATACAAGCTCGTTGTCGGTTAGTTGATAACAAATGCAAGGACAGTGCGTCGCCAATTTCGCCCTTTTCACGTTTCCCATGATACATTGCGGTTTTGGATGGATACCAGGCGAAAACCACAGGTGGCCCGCCTGTGGAAGATACTAGTATTAACTAAATTTGCTACTGACTTATTCAATGTTTCAGAAACCTCCTTATTCGGTCAGTGGGTACAATATTTGGTACAGACAAAATAGGCCAGGGATGACTCATATGAAGGTCAATATTCCTGATGGTTCTGCGACCACCTATCTAATTATGAACCTAGAAGAGAATACGGAGTACCAAGTGAAGGTCCAGATGTACAGTAATGTTGGGGAAGGCCCTTTTTCGAAATATTATGATGTGCGCACTTCAATAGGTAACAATTGGTAAACAAATAACTAATGTAAAAGATAGACAGACAGACATATAGACAGACAGACGGAGCGACAGACAGACGGACAGACAGACAGACAGGCAGATAGACAGACAGATAGACAGACAGATAGACAGACAGGCAGACAGACGGACAGACAGACGGGCAAACAAACAAACAAAGACAGACAGACAAACAAAGAAAGGCAAAATCAGACAAACGAGCAAATAGCCAGACAGACTATGCAGACAGACGGAAGAAGGGCAAACAATTGGACGGACGGATTGTTGGTCGGACCGTTTTACCTAACGGAGAGAGAGACGCACAAACACAACATTTTGTGAGGCATGCATACACATAGGCTGGTCGGATGGTCGGATGGACCGGCCAGTCATCATTATCGACCAGTTGCTCATCTAATACTCGAGTTTCGAGCTCTCTTTGCTCAGCCTTAGTCTCGGTTGTGCGTTATAACATTCAGCTATTCAACCAAAACCCGTGGCATTTTAATCAACTCGTATTGTTCCGTAGTGCGTACATTCCTTACTATACAATGGACCTCGATAAAAGAAAAGAACGCATTTGTATACAACGAGGCTAAGACTGAGCAAAGGGGAACTTGAAATGGAAGTATTAAAGGGACGATGGTGCCGTCATTTTTTTTTTTTTCTTTTTTTGATACTTATTTTTTGTTTGTTTTTCTATTCAGATGCGTTTATGGCTGGGCAAAATCAAGAAGACAAAGGAACAAATTGGGAGGTAGCCGTCGGTGGTTTGGTCAGCGGTCTTCTGCTCCTGCTCATTGTAATTGGTATTATCTGGTGTTTGAGGAGTCGGTCTCAACAATCAAGTAAGTTATGGGTTACCTGTGGTATTAGACCAAGTAATTTATGACCAAGGATTTACGGGCCCGGCATTAAACCTTGGCGGTATTTATTTCCCACTTGTGACCATATCTTGAAAATAGGATACTGTCTGTCTGTCTGTCTGTGTCTGTCTGTCCTCATATGTCCGTCTGTCTTCATATGTCTGTCTGTCTGTCTGACTGACAGACACAGACAGACAGTATTCTATTCTCGAGATATGGTCACAAATGGGAAATAAATACGGCCAAGTTAAAGCGGCATATTACTGACAGATTGACTGACAGACAGACAGACAGACTCTCTTCCTTATACTTCACAATTTGTTTTCCTCAGATCAAACATTTCGTGTGTCGACGAGACGTGGGGGTACGCATTCTGATTTTGCTCCAAGGTAGGTGTTTGCTATATTGAACAACAAACGTGGCATTCGCTTGGGCTAGATGTGGTGCGAATAACTTTACTTTACATTTTACTAAATTTTCCCAAATCCGGTTTGTTTTCTTTTGATTTGTTTTGTCTCTGTAACCTAAAGATCGAGACAACTATAGATATTTAAACTTTGCTCGTAATCTTACATAAATCTGGAAGAGGTAAATCGTAAGAATTTAACACATTTGTTTTAAAAAGTTGCATTCTTTTTGCAAATTTGGTAACAATATAAAAAAAAAAAACTACTGAAACTACCAGTTTCTACTCATCATTAGTTTGTCAATGCCAACATCGTGCCTAGAGTGCACGAACGTTCGATGAATACCGTTTCGAGCCTCCTTAAGTTATAGAAGTGAAACCCTTCAAACCACGTGTTTATTTTTGTAACTGATTTTCGTCATTTAGCTCCGTTGAAAGCGACGGGACAGTGGAGGGAAACTATAACGTGGCATACAACTATGAGCTGGACCATAATCTAGACATAGACATGTTCTCCGATGATGGGAACGTTATTCCTATCTCTACCTCGTACAGTAACGAGAGGGCCATACAGTATTTGGCCTCTTCGCAGCCCGATGTTAATATGGGCCATCGAGAAGACTCGTCTGAGGCTGTCTATACTAACCTACCAAGAAATGGCCCTTCGGATACAGAAGGGAACAATAATGACACTAGGGGTCCAGATCTGGCAGTAAATAATGAAAAGACCAATGAAAGAGTGGATGCGAGCGGAAGGGACACTATCGATGTTCATGAGAGAGCCCCTGTCAATAATAACCTAGATAAGCCTGAAGTTGGAATCCCTGTGTATGCGCAGGTCGATTTGTCGATGAAAAAGAAGAACAGGAAAACGAGTGTTGATGGCTCGCTTGAGCACTATCCCACTATTGAATTTGACCATGGCGATAATATAGATGAAGAAGACATATCTGAGGTCCCATATCCAGAGGAGGACCTTCCACCTTTGGAGCGAACGTGGACCAATGTGTCTGAATTCAATTTTCCACCTCCCCCTAGTGATCCACCTCCCAATGACCCTGAGGTCCCAAATGCTGATGGTGATGGCATGCAGCCTACAAATAATGGTACAATTTCTTATGAGGACCCATATGTGAATGTCACAACAGAGAATCCTATTGATAAAGAGTCCGATAAGGCACCGAGTGAAAAAGGGCCAAAAAAGCGGCGCATGGTGGCTGCTTGGGCTGAGGACGAGGATCAACCAATAGGAAACCTATGGGAAGCTGTGGATAAAGAACTCGATAGGAGACTGGGCTACTCTTAATTGTCACGTGACATGGAGAACCATTGATAAGATTGAACAGTGCGTGCCAGCAGTCACGTGACATGCTATGAAAAAACATTTTGAAAAAATGAAGATGATGGGAGACTAGTACTAGTATGGATACAAGTCACGTGACATCAATGAGAACCTTTCGAAGTAGCTAAGAATGTCACGAAAGAATGGAAGCTTTTCATTAATCACGTGATATGTAACGTTGGTTGAATTAAAAAAAAGGTTGGTACATGATAATCACGTGACGTCCACGTGACGTATTTACGATAGGACACCTCAAGAAGTGCAAGATATTTAAAGAAACCTTGACTCCATTTTATATTCACACTTTTTACAAATATATTTTCAAAACAAAAAAAGTTTTATCTTGTTGAGAGAGATCGCATGTTTTAATAGCAGCTTTGCATTGTAATATATTGTAATTAAGAAATACATTATATATACGGGTTATAAGTCGCCATTTTCCAGGCATTGGTTCACTGGCTAAACACAAATCATTTAACCAAGGCTGCAAGGTTAAGATTTGAATAACCCTTTGAAACTACCTCCTAGCTTCGATTGAATGCTTTGTATTTCAGTATTGAAACGATGTATGGAAATTGGTGAATAGGACGTTTGCACGATGTCGTCATTGACCTCAACTACCAGACTCCTTTGTACACTTTCTTTTGTTCAGTTAATTAGCACCAATTGTCTTGCTATTTTCATGAGGGAATACAATTTTAAATAAGAAAGAAATTTTGCGAAGCATCTTGGTAGTGGTAGTCAAATGATGCCATCATGCAAACGTCGTATTACTGCAGTTTCTAATAGTCCCCTTCACAGTTCCAGGCGCCATCTCGAAAGATAGCCGTGCCTTTGCATTGAAGCGAGACGAACGATGAGCTTTCGATCATAGAGACGTGTGAATAATCGTTCAAGGTGTTAAAAAAGGTCTCTATCATTGCAAGCTCACCGTTCGTCTCGCTTCGATGCAAAGGCACGGCTACCTTTCAAGATGGCGCAGGGAACTGTGAAAGGGACTACTCTCTGTTGCTCAGGGTTAGCCTTGATTTTGTGTACAACTAGAATATTCATGTATTCCAATGAAAGTCCGTAGAATTTCGAAGTATTTAATTGTAATGTTGACGTTGTGCATTCTTTACTTTACCATTAGTATTTGTGAATATTCTGACACTGAAAATAAGGCTAACCCTGAGTAAACGAATCTGTAATCAAAAAAACACAGCGTCATTTTACAAATCCAAAAAAAAAAAAGAATCACGTGACAAAGAAGCCGAAAACTGAGGGCGTTATTTGTAGTTATAAGATAAATCATAATTTTATTTTCATATTAATAATGAATATTATTACGTACGTAGTTAGAAATTTAAAACATATTTCATTAAGCGTGTAATTTTATATTTAGCAACCAATTATAAGCTAAGCATATAAATGGCACAACGTTGCTATACTTTTATTTTTCAATTCTGCACAGTTGAATAAAGCATCAATATTAAGAAACTGCAATTTTTATTATTAATCACTTTTCTACATGGTCCGATTTTACCAAGGGTGGATAGCGCGAAGGGTGGATAGCGCGAAGGGTGGATAGCGCGAAGGGTGAATAGCGCGAAGGGTGGATAGCGCGAAGGGTGGATAGCGCGGGCAATAACACGCTATCCAACAGATGAATCCTTATCCAATGTTTTTCGTTACATACCTCCAATATGGCGGCGATAACGTAATTTATAACCGCAATATACCTTATTGACATACTTTATTAGTCTCCAGGAATCATCTGCACGAAGTAAGACCTGGTTACCTAGCTTTTGAAGATAGAGCAAACCGTAGCTTCCTATGCAGACGTTCTAAGTGTCTGTCACGATGGGAATCGTTGTGTGACAGACACTAAGAACGTCTGCGTTAACTTAAAGACTAGAAGACTGAACAACATTTTCCACTCCTAACTCTTTTTGCCTCAATACATGTGCCGTGACTTGCGCACTAGATACATAGCTACTCAAGTCCAGTGAGTTGGTCCTCGCAAATGGACAAATGATTTTCTGCAATCCACTTTTGAATCGTCTGTCTCTCATTGCATAAATTATCGGGTTAAAACAACCATTGACTAGCGTCGTTGTCAAGACAGCGTTAGCGGTTGATGCCCCAACATCCCATCCAGTTTTCATGAAAAGTTTGCCTGTTGATACGATAGTATACGGTAGCCAGGCCAAAACAAAAGCGCCTAACACCATTAACACAGTCCTCAAGGCTCTCGTCTCCGTCGGCCTAGAGTTTTGGGGTCCATTTTGCGAGGAGCCAATAGAGTTTCTCTTGATTAGCTTCACTTGATGTCGAGCAACTTTAAAAATACGAAAATAACAATAAACCATGATCGCGGAGGGAAGAGCAAAGGTGAACACTGCTAAAAGATTGGCGTACATCTTTGAAGGAAAGCCCTTAGCATTCCAGTTTGGTCGACAGGTGTTGGTCTTTAGATCCAGGGTGATTTCGCCCCAACCTACTAACGGTGCTGCGGCCCAGAAGATCGAATGAACCCATCCAAGTGCTATGAGCACCAAACTTCGTCTTGTCGTCAAAAGGCTTTGATACCTATAACATACAGTACAGTAACTGTGTGTTTGTTGGCAAAAACCCATTTTTCCTACCCTAATCCCCCACAGTACCCCTACACGGGAGGTGTTATATGGCGGTAGATCCCTGGACTTAGCATCACATGGTAGTAGAGTTTGTGAAGTCTCTCCCTTGATTCGAGGGGTTTTTCTCCGGGTTCTCCTCCGGTTTTCCTCCCTTCGCAACACCTAGTGGAAGTTGCCTTCACCTGACTAAGATCAGGACAGAGGTGAGTTAGCCATGCCCTGACTTAGATTAGCCCAGAGGTTGTTTCAGGGTTCAATCTGTGAGTTAGCAATGCCCTAACTAAGATCAGCCCAGAGGTTGTTTCAGGGTTCAATCTGTGAGTTAGCCATGCCCTGACTAAGATCAGGACAGAGGTGGTTTCAGGGTTCAATCTGTGAGTTAGCCATGCCCTGACTAAGATCAGGACAGAGGTTGTTTCAGGGTTCGATCTGTGAGTAAGCCATGCCCTGACTTAGATCAGCCCAGAGGTTGTTTCAGGGTTCGATCTGTGAGTAAGCCATGCCCTGACTTACATCAGCCCAGAGATTGCTTCAGGGTTGGATCTTAGTTGTGCCCTGACTTAAATCAGCCCAGAGGTTGTTTCAGGGTTCAATAAAATTTGATGGTGAGAAGGGTTCCAACCGCGTTCAAAACAGTTAAGACTTTTCTAATACTCAATCCAAAATACCACGCTTCTTTTGGCTTCCGCGACAAAGGAAATGTAAAATTTCATACAAAAACCTTTAATAGTAGAATTAGCTTTTAGCAGATGCAATATAATTTCTAATTGTTTTCGTTTTCCTAAAGCGGAATTCATTTACAAGCTAAAAATTTTCAATTAAAGTTGCTGTACATTCATACTCAAATGTTTTTGAAAATGGAATATTTGCTCTGCAGATTGGCCTTAACAATATGCAACTTTTCAAAAACAGATACGTGTGGACGGGTGAAAACAAATCGAAAACGCTGCGTGTAAACCATTTTTATTTTCTTTATTAAAAAAAGGGGTTTAAAAAAATACTTATTTAAAAATGTCGTGTGGATGGGTGGAAAACTAATCGAAAACGCTGCGTGTGAACGATATTTTTTTCTTTAAAATGGAGTTTTAGAAATACTTATTTAAAAAGATCCGTCTTTACGTGTGGACAGGGGTCCTAAAATGCGTAGGAAAAAATAGCCGTTTTTGTCATAGAAAAAAGCAATAAATGCAATAATAAAAGTAGTTTGAGTTAAGGCACTAATTGCCGATATCTTCTTTTTTCTACTATGCAATTTGTAATATGAACTCGGCTGGCGGTTTCGCTGTCTGTTAAAGCATACTACGTAGGTTCGACAATTATTCACTAAAATACTCTTCTTTTTCTTTCTTACGATTTGAATTTGAATTTGAATCATAACTGGAATCCAAAATTTATTAGTTGTTTTCTTGTAGAAAAGTCGGTTTTGAGCTAATTCTAATGAAAAGCAAATAAAAAGATGCTCAATAGCTTCTCTACTTCTCTAATGGCTACATAGTACGTAACGGACGTTTCATTCTCTACATTTGAAATCTTTATTTGTTTAAACTAGAAGCTCTTTCACACCTAAAATGCTTGAAATTTGCTTTACAATGGTTTCAAGCAATTTAACTTTTTTTTATAGGACAGAATGAAGTAAGGAAAGAACTAATATGTTCACAATATAAAAGTAAACAAACTCGACTACACAAACGAAAAAAATTAATATAACTACTGTTTCTTCTGTCAATTTGTTGAATTTGTACAAACGGAAATCTTGGGCGATTTTTCCTTCAAAGCTTTAAGTTCAATTTACAATTCCAATGAAATGTTGACTTCATACAACTGCAAATTGTTAAAATTTTCTCATACACTTATCGTATAATTTTACTGAAGTGCCTTTTCATTTAGCTTAATTTCGCTCGATCTAAAGTGAAAATTTTCGATCGTGGCGAAAATTGTGTTCATCTACACGCTTCCTATTATTTTTTCAAATTGATTTTTCAAACTGTTATTATTCTGTTTTTTTGTTGACATATAGCGTTGTTATGTCCAAACCGCAAAGAAAAGTTTCCTGTTTTATTTTTCAGTGTTTCTTTGTCAATAGAACCGCAGCATTTTCGTACGAATCCCCGTCCACCCCCCCCCCCCCCCCCCCCC
>NW_022261843.1:6177-53705 GCF_009602425.1 Actinia tenebrosa
TGTAAAATGTAACTACCCATAATCCTTGTTGGTCTCAGCTTCGTAGCTTTTCAGGCGACTAACTGTATTGAAATAAGTGTATATCTGTGGTAAACCTAGTGACAGAAGATTTCTTAGATGGGTAGCATGCATGGAGGCGTATAGGTGTCGCGTTAATGCCTCACCGTGACGAGAACTACGATTCGAGCCTTTAAGGATCGCTTCACTTTATTTGAGTGTTGATTTGAAATAATCAAATAACCTAGCATAACATATTCCTAACGCCAGGTCATTAGTTACATCGGTCCATGACTTGTCTTGGACGCACTGTAACATCTAGATCTAAAGTGTATACCCAGGTCTACCTATTTAGTTAAGATATTTTTTGAAAATATGATATGTGATTTTGCTATATTTTTGACTGTAAATCGCGGTGAATTTAAATAATTTTATTGAGAATAAATTTGTCGTGCAGTACACCTTTTTACTGATACGGCAGCCATCTTAAATTATGGGATGCCAGGGAGCAGACGTAGACATTTATAAAGCCAAGAGTGGCGACAAGAGAAAATTTTCTCTTGGTGGCGAAGTTGCTTTTTTTCAAATAAATGGAAAGTAACAGTGGATTCTACAGGGTGGCTCTTCTTCCACTGGATTGCAATTGGAATTTAGATGTTTTTTACAGAGAGTAAAAACTGGAGAGCATGGAAAAAAAACCCTTGAAGGACGGTAGAGAACCAACCTTGAAACAACTACTCAATTACGAATCGAACCGTGGTCGCCTTGGTGGCAAACGAGCGCCAATAATTTTACGCTTTCGTTTTTACGCTTTAGGGTGGATAACGTAAAGTCATATAAAAAGACACCCTGACAACTGTGTACTCTAAATTTTCCAATATTTGCTACCTCGGCATCCAATAATCTCTTACTAATAGAATTCAAGATGGCCGCCGTATCAGTTCTTCGAGTAAACGTATACACTTATTTCAATAAAGTTAGTCACCAAAAACCTAGAAAGCTGAGATCACTGAGGATCATGGGAAACTTTTCATATCAAAAAAGCATATATATACAAAGCTTTTTTAATACAAACTGCAGCTCGATGATGCTCAGAAGAGGTGAGACTGTAACCGGTAAAAGATTTGCAAGTCCATGAACAGTTATCAAGCGGTTGAACGTGTAAAATGAATCTACCCATAATCCTGGTCGGCCTCAGTTTATAGCCTTTCAGGTGGCTAACTTTATTGAAATAAGTGTATCACGAAATCCCTAATGAAGGCTTTTAGTTTTTTTGCTGGAGAAAACTTAGAATTAAATATCAGAGAGAAAATTAACGCGTGTTTTAAATAATTTTGATTGGACAAAAAAAAAAACACGAAAGGATGGAAGTTTTTTTTGAAATTGTCAAAGCGTAAAGCGGATGCTGTTTCCAACGATCGAGTTACGGTTAAGTGAGATATTTATTTTGTTTTCACTGCGTTTAATTGGAACAAAAGTAAAAACGAGCCGTTTTTGTTTCCAATTGATTCGATCGCTCTCCTTCAATTAGACAACAGGTGCTTTTTTGCTTGTCAAAAGCGAATTTCTTCACAATATGGCCACCAGACGGACTGTTATGAGAAATGCCACACACAAAAATCAAGCTACAGTTCCTTGGAATGAAATTCTGTCGATAAAATCAGTGAAAAAAAGACGACTGCCTTCTTTAAAAAAACTCTCGTTTTTAATTTTTTTTGTCGATGATTTTTGCTGGGTGTGTATGACGTAGGCTATGCGTTGGTTTGCCTATGACCTAGCGCCTGATACACTATGACCCAACAGACGCCTTTAAATGCTTGACTTTCTTTGTTGAGGTAACAAGGCGGTCTAACAGTTCACATGCATAGGACGGCTGATGCTCCAATACTTCTTTTTCTGTCGTTTATGTTATTGCGTCCCTTGGTGTCCTCTATTAGCTGGAGACGATCGAGATCCCTATTTATGAAGTGGCGTGCGATTTTAGTTGCTGTTTCTATGGTTAGGTAACTATTTAGTGAGCGTAAAGAAGTCGCGAGTGATGATGTTGCATGYACACTTCGAAGATGATTACTTCGAAGATGATTACTTGTGACAAAGTAGATTTGCTGCGCGAGGGCCGCAATGCATACCAGCAATATTCACCCGCTCTACAATTTTACTTTGAAACACAATACAGCGAATCGAAATATGGCGACCAATTTGAATAATTAGTTCTGCACTGACTAGCGACTGACTAGCCTCGCGTTCACGTGGAAACATAAAAGCGTTTTCACATGTATGAGAGGCTAGTCAGTCGCTAGTCAGGGCAGAATAGTAGTTATTCAAATTGGTCGCCATATTTCAATTCGGTGTATATTGCTTCGCGATTCATTGTACGATTTTGTCAGTCTTGCATTGCCTGTATTAGATTATCACACCTTTACTTCTCATTAACCGCAAAAGAAGTCACGACATCGTGCGCGCTTTTATTGATGCACGAATGCGTTCATTGCTGTTTCTAGGGTTACGTAAGTTGATTGGACATGCAGGGTGGAGTCTTCGCGCGGTCATCGGGTTGTGACGTGGCCAGCGGGTGATCACATGGCTCTATGGCCACGATCAATGAATGAGTCACCATGCAAATGATAATTCTATCACAAGGAGTCATCGTCTTCCCAAGCAAACGCCGTTAAGTAGTAAGAAAATAATGTGCGACACAAGAGAAGACAGGCATGCGTTTCGACCGATGAAGTGATTCACACACATCAACATTAGCACACGGACAGTTATTAATCGAAAGAAAAGTCTTTTTTTCGGGAATTTTGGCATTCATCGGAGGAACATTGCAATGGAGGACGACGAAACTTTAGCAGTCGGAAAAACCGTGATTCTCGCGTTAATCTTCATCGTAAGCATAACTGGAAATGCAATGGTGTTTTACTGTGGTCTCCACACACAAAGAATGTCAGCCATGAACCATATTATTGTAAATTTAGCGTTGAGTGAGATTCTGATCGCGGTTATCGTCATCCCTATTCAAATCGAACGAGAACTCACTGACAATCTTATTTTTGGAAACACTTTTTGTAAATTGTTGGAATATATTCAGACTGTTGCTCTGGGCTCTGCTATGATGTCGCTAATCATGTTAAGCGTCGACAGATACTGTTCGGTTTTCCATCCTTTGTCTAAAGTAACCCGCCGCCAAGCTCGTCACATGATGGTCTTTTCCTGGTGCTACCCTCTTCTTTGCGCCAGTCCTGTGATGTACTATGTCCTAGGAACGACCCACCAACCCGATGCACTCTTACTTCAATGTCACCCAAACCACGAACATTCACTCACCCAACTCGATCGGTTATATTCCTTGATTGAGTTATGGTTGATATTTTTGCTACCTGTTCTCATGGTTGTGATGGTTTACGTTGTTATAATTACGCGTCTTCTTCGAAGTGGAAGTCCTTCTCGAGGAAGAGCAACAAATAATGGCACACCAACAAAGACTGTCAATTATCCTGGACCCATTCATCGAAGCTACACAACGGCTTTGGATTCAAATATCGTCCCTTTAGCCAAAAGGCGGTCTGTGATCATGAACTTGATAGTCATGTCGACGTATTTATTTTGCTGGGCTCCTCTAGCCACCTTGTTTGTTATCAAAAACATCCAAAGTTTTAAAAAAGACTTTAGTTTTCAAACGATACACGACCTTTCTTCGTTCCTTGCTTTAGCCAAGCTCTGTCTTAATCCCGCCATTTACAGCTTTTTCGACAACGCCATTCGAGACCAACTCTGTCGTTGCAGGTGTAATACAACCAACGAACAAATCGTATACTCTGAAAAATGCTCTCGGGGGAAGCTTAGCGAATTGAGTGTCAGTAAAATTGGATTCTCTAGAAGCACTGGAATCCCTCCCAACAATTCTGAACCACTTCTTCTTACTTCGTCGAATCAACGGAGCTCGTACAAAGCAACCAGCTTCAACACTGAGAAACTAGTGCAAATGATCTCAAACACTCGTCGATATAGAAGCTTAGGGATGTTTACTTCTCGAAGTTCTCAAATTTAGTCCAACAGGACACTGATGAATATTTTTCTAGTCATTTGAGTAAAACATGACTGACAGTAAGGTTTTGTAAAAAAATAAATATGAATACGATGATTAATAGAATAATAATCATATGGTTTTAATTTCAGTGAAAAAAAGTCAGCAAACAACAATGTATTTAACAACATGCATTTTATTAACCAAAATAGCTAATAAAGTTGATATATTTCGTTCTCTATGATTTTTTTTTTTAAAGTAGGAATCACCTTTTTAACGCCTTCTCAACTCGCAGTTAAGTAGCTTCCAGGTCGAATTGTCAAGCTAGGGACACGGTTCAGCCGAACGAGAACATGCAATCTGTCACAGTTGGGCGCCATTTTTGATTACTCATTAGATCATATATATACCTGCTTGGAAAATATTAAAAACATGGTTTGTTATTGTTCGATACCAATAGAACCTCCTAAAAAAAGTATCGCGTATATGCGAGGCTAATTAACATGCAAATATAAAGGAAATCACGCTTTTTCTCGATGGAATTTGTGGCATTTCTTTTGTATTTCCATGTTAGGGTCGCATCCAAGATACTTCAGCAATAATGGCCAATAATCAGACAGTGCCTGGATGCGTTAGCCTGCGTAGCGGCGCTTTGAAGAGGGGCGCCCACCCGCTTCTCCCCCTCTTGAAAGCGCCACTACGCAGGCTGGGATGCATGGCCTATAACTTGTACTTACGCGCACTGATTGGTCGAGAGCTGTGCTGTATTACTGAATGGAACATGGAAAAAAATTTTTTTTCGAAATGTTTTCCTGTTTACGTAAGCCGCTTGCCTGCGCAAACTAGCAGATTCGCCATGTCCCTATGTTTGAATAAAGTTGTTGACAGATGGATGCGGGATTGGTAAGATGAATACATGAGTGAATGAACCATGCATGCATAGATGAACGAATGAATGAATGAATATTTGAAATGAAAAATGAATGAATGAATAGATGAGTGAATGGGCAATTCTATTATATTATATCAATCAAACAAAGAGCCTAAAAAGATTAAAAAGAATGCAAACGTCATTTTAAGCGCTTAACGACCTAGAAATGCGACATGCTAACTTAATTCTTATACATCGTATTTCATTATTTGTATCATAAGTAATTGGAGTTTATGGCTATATTTCTTTGTGTGTGTGTGTGTGTTTGTTAACAGGGCTCTCTTTAAACGAGTTCTACTAAATGAGACATGCATGCCTGTATAAATATCGTTAAAATATATTAATAGATGAATGAATGAATGGGAAATTCTTTAGTTATTGTGCATACATATGAGAAAATCCCGTGCTTAAAGAACCAAACAGCTAGGATACGTGTCATTCCTTTTTTTCTCTTTCCACTCACAGCCATTGTTTCTTTTTCTGTTGATTTCGATTTTTTCGATTTTTTCATTTAGTTTTTTGTATTTGGGCTCCCTGTGGTTCGTGACCGCTATGCTTCCTGGGAATGCGGAAGGAAGCCCAATGCATTGTGGATGATATGGGAGTTTACTTCCTCTGAAGCAGTTCTAAGTTTACTCGTATTTTGTGTCATTTAAATCATGCCTGTGAGTAAATACCACAATTCTATTCAACAAAACCTACTAGGACACCTAGCTCAAGGGTTTATTTATTTGATTTTTCTATTTCTAGGCTTATCATTCGAGTTTAGAGGCGCCGATGTCTATCGGTAATATGGCGCTGTTGCCCGTCAACACCACCTTCAAAGGTCCAGCACCTCCTGGAAGTAAGGCTTTTGATTCGCTTTTTCTATCCTGTTACCTCCTTATTTCTTTCTAAATACATTGAATATAAATAAGGTATCTACCAATTACAAATAACTTGATAGATATCTACTATTATGAACAAATTTTGGCTAAATATTTGGTTACATGTGTGAATACTTGAATATTGACAAATAAGTTTGAAATATTTTTAGACCATCTGGCTAAATATTACCAAAACTTACAACTATATCAAGGAATAGTGTGATATAATTTTAGTCTAAGTCATAGTATTCATAGTTGTTATATATCATAGTCTTTGTTCATAGTTGTATTGTTCTTTTTCTTTTTCAGACCAAAGTGGTCCAGATATTATTGATGAAGCAATCTACTACTTCAAAGCCAATGTCTTCTTCAAAAGTTATGAAATTAAGGTATTGTATTGTATAGTTGTATCGAAGAAGACTGGCATCTATGGGCAAGAATAAAGCATACAGGATTTGATGATTGAGCCATGCTATCCTTCTATTTTAAAATGAAAGCCTCAACTTAATGTGGAGAGAGGATAATTGCTAAGTTTTGAAAATATCCGAGCCCCTTTTAGAATTTTTAGAATCCAGCCCTGTACGTGGTCATTTTACCTCTCACATCCCTCTTCTCTTGTCCTATTCCCATGCACCCACCTTTCTTATCTAATCCTGCATTTGTTCCCTACTTATTCAATATCATTCTCCCTCACATCACCTATCTCCTGGGTCTATAATAGGAGATCATGATCTAGCCAGAGATACATGGAAGGGTATTGAAATAATAGGGAAAGATCATCCCCAACCCTTCATGATAACCCAGTATTTTCCAATTTTGATCCACTGTTTTAAAAAAAGACTTTGTGCTTGTGTTTTCCAGAGTGAGGCAGATCGTGTTCTCATTTACCTTACACTTTATATCACTGAATGTCTGAAGAAGCTGCAAAGGGTAGGTACAGTTAAAATAAGGGTATCTAAAATGCTCCCATCATTTATCTTATTTTTGAAGCAACTATAAAATACTCCACGAATGAAATGCAGTTGTTGGTACTCTTTGTATAATGAGCCATATGACAATGTCAGGGCTTGAAATTAGCTTTTAAACCCACTAGCAAAACCTTGCTAGTAATTTTTGTTCTCATTAGCAATCACTAAGCAGTCACTAGTGATCGGACACAGTGAATAACAAACTTTACTTGATGCGGGTTCTAAATTTTTCAGTCCTTTGATTTCCGGACTGTGGTGATACTCACAAAACTTAGCTAATTTAATTTTTTAAGTTTGTGGGCATTAATTTCATGCCCTGAATTTTATTATTATAATATTTTATATTCCTTAAGTTTTGATAATAGTTATAATAAGATTATTATCTTAAAATGCATTTAAAAAATTTTAGGTACAAGGAAAAGAGCAGGCCAAGAAAGATATGAAGAACTTGGCCATTGTCAACTTTGATTTGCCAGGAGATTCAGGCTTTCCATTGAATGCAATGTACCAGAAACCAGCCAATAAACAAGACGCAGGTATAGTCTTGCTCCTTTTTAACTCAAGAAGTGTAGAAATGGTTACTGTGAGGGGTCTGAATATGCAAATGAATCTGTCAGTCACTCTCTTGCTCGCTAAGATGTTAGCAGATCAATAATAATATGTTTGTAAATCGTCTTAATTCATCTGCTTATGAAAGTTATGTGAAACTTCACTTTCAGACTTCATACAAACATGAAGTTCTTATCCTGTGAGGGCTGTTTCAGCTATTTATATCAGGAGCTAAAATTTCAATGTTCAAGTGTGATGATGAAGGACTTATGTGACTCATGGTCCTACAACTGTGGATGATGTTCAAGGAGTGAAAATTGTGCATCTTTTACATGTGGCTCAAAAATCTCTGAGCACCTGAAAACGTTAAAAAATCAGCTATGAAAATAAATATTTACTTGCTTAAATGCAACCATCAACTGGTATCTCCATATTTTAATGTCGTTTTAGCTTGAGAAAATCGAGATTACTTGAGTTCTTTGGGTTTCAGATATTACAAGGGCGGATCCGGGGAGGGGGGGGGGGGACAAAGGGGGGCTGTAGCCCCNGTAGCCCCCCTTCAGCAGAAAAAAAAGGGGGGCTGTAGCCCCCCTTCAGCAGAAAAAAAAAACAAGACAAAACTGAAGAATTAGATGCCTTTTTTTATTGTTTTCCATTGTATTGAGGGAAGAAACTCAATTAGCCCCCCCCCCCCCAATTTTTTTGGGCTCGATCCGCCCTTGTATTGTGCTAAAATTTGTGCAGTTAGAATCCCATCCACAGTTGCAGATCTTGTTTCTGATTTCCTATGCTTTCTGAATGATTGACAATAGACATTCCACAAATATTTGCCGCACATAAGTCTCAACAGTCCTTAGAGTTGTACTGTATTATTCATTGGTTAAGCCTTCTTTATTTTTGCTCCCAGACACCATGAGACAATATCTGACTCAACTTAGACAAGAACTTGGACAGCGACTTGTAGAAAAAATCTTTGATCCTCAGACTGACAAACCTTCAAAGGTGAGAAATTCATGAAATAAATGGTAGGGAACAGAAGCACTGATAGTTCAGGTTGTGGTCTGGTATGATCATATTCCAAGTACAGATCTTGCTGGTTCTCTTGTGCTTTTAAGGTTTCTCCAGTAATCTTTAGATTTCCTCTCTTAAAAAAGGCCACATGTTGGTAAGCTTTGTCTATAAGTGTTTCTCTGGCCCAAAAAACAAATGCAATTTTGTTTTTTTATATACTAAGTTTTAAATCCATGTTAGCACCTTTGTCATAAAAACCTATTGTAGATAATGGTAGAGTGCATACCATATGTCAGTGAAAAAGTTCAATAACAAACTTGTACAAATTAGAGCAGAGTTTTGTAGGTATATGGTCTACTGAACTTATAGTCTAATTTGTGCAATTTCTAACAAAGTTTTTCACAGATATATATGGTATGCACTCTATCTAATGAACCAATAATTTATTTTGTTTGTTCGTATTTTTCTTTCTTTTTTACTTTAGTGGTGGATGTGTTTTGTCAAGAGAAAGTTCATGGACAAAAGCTTGTCAGGTCCAGGACAATAAGAGGTTACCCAAGGTAATTGGATTTGGATTTATAAAGATGAAAACAAAGAAAAACATGGCTACCTATAAGACAATTGAGCATGTACATGTAGCAATGAAAACAGTCACTGGTGATATTAAAATACTGATAATGATATAGCCTTGAGTCTTGGCATATCTTGAGCAACGAATGTTGGGAAGATGGGTGCAAATGCCTGAAAGCTCAGAAATAATTTGATTTTGGTTGAAGAAACGTTTATTTAACAATTATGAAACCAACCTACAAAACAACACTTGACATGATATACAGGATATTAGATCATATTTTTCAGCATTTAACTGGCTTTCATCACATCATCATCATCATAATCATATTTTATCAATGTTATAGGAATTAATTAAAAATATTGACTTTTTATCTTTTTCAGATAAAAAATTAGATTGCTTTCCAACTGAAATCTATTCAAGAACACCAAAAAATTTGATTTCTGGCTTCATCACAACTTAATCAATGATAATTAAGATGATAGGTAAATTTGTATATTGTAGAGACCAGCTTTCTTTATTATTGTAATAAAAATATTTTTTAAGGAGTGTGTTTCTGTCTTTTTCATTTATCAATGACAGAATGAATCCCATATTCATTCTGCTTTGCCACAAAACGTTCTATACAGTAATGTTAAAATGAGTCTGTTTGTAAAGAAAACATCTTCTACTAATATTGGGTCAAATTCTTTGCTAAATCAATCACTCCTCAATGCCAAAGAAGAGTGTCAGTACGTTTTTCTACATTAATGAAAACAATAGTAAGTTCAACACTATCAGTAACGAATGCAGCACTTTCCAAAGGCAGGTTTTAGGCTGTAGGTTGTATTTTTCATCCATATCATCTCTGCTTGCAGAGGGATTATTATTTTATTTGACATTTCAATCCACAAATTCACACTTAATTTTATTCAGCTTGATTCTGGGCTTCAGAAGGCTCTCTTGCTCCAGTGCTTCTCACAGATTTTGTTATATACAGCTGTAAACAACTTGGAGGTTGAGGGAAAAGCTAGGTTGAGTTGGCATTGCAGTGCATTGTGGGGCTGCTTTAGGGGACATATTTCAAAAATGGTGGCTATTTTGTCCCCTAAGACAATCCCACAATGCACTGTAATACAGACTCGACTCAGTTTTCTCATCAACCTTGGAATGGCTAATCACTCTCGTAGACAAATGCAACATGTGCACTAACCCAAGAGAGCCTTTTCATGGAACTTGGCACAATTCACGACTCTAAAAACTCCAGTGTATGTGGGCTTAGCCTCACTTCTGAGGTTGGTAAACAAAAGCAGAAATTAGAATCACAACACAATCAACTCCCTGATTCAAGCTTGAGCCCAAATACACTGGAGTTTTAAAAGTCATCAATTAGGCACATTGTACAATCCTGTAAACAATTTCAAAGATTCAAGCTTTCTTGAATTCATTGGCAAGCACCTTCACTTAGCTAACAGACCTTAACAATAATGCTTTAAATCGATCTAGATTAACTTTCTCAATTAGTCGAACATTATGCTTTTTCTCTAGTTTTCCTCTCCAATCTATAACCATCATACCTTTTGTCACTTTCCCTGATAATTCAATAGTAGCATGAACCATTTTATCTTCTAAAACAATATCAGGACAAAGAGCAACCGCCACTGCAAAAGGATCACAAGTTAACCAGGGCCCTCCTGCTTCATAATCTGCAATTTTTGTGGAAATTGCTTTTAGAAAACGTGACTTAGGAGTTGGTAGGCCAATGTAGTTATTAAAAAACTCCCATTCAATAGGGTTTTCAAGACAAAACTCCCAAGATATAATATTAATTGGGCACTCAAATTGATCCAGCACAACAAATGCTGCTTCTGGATCAGCTCCAAAATTAAACTCGGCAGAGATGAAGTGATTCCCTATGCCATGTTTGTTGCCACCCATCAATTCTATAGCTTTTATTTTTTTGGAGAAATCATCATCCATTCGGCAAGCTAGGGCTAGGTTCGTTAGGGGGGCCAAAGCAGCTATCGTCACTTCTCCTGGGTTTTCGTTGACAAGGTTTAAGATGGCTGCCACAGCATGGGTACTCTTCACCAAATCCATATCAGGCCCCTTTGCATCAGTAGCATCCCCAAGGCCATCTTTTCCATGATAGTTTGGAAGTTCAAAAGCTTGACCTGTTGCAGAAGAATAAGCACCAATTTTTCATATTTTTGGGGTGATGTAACAAAACTACCATGTTGGTTGATCATAACAAAACATTCCTCATTAGCTTCTCTTGTTAGATCAATCAACATAGCAGCAGGGTTTCACTGTTATTTATATCTCAAAGCATTTTGAGACATGCAGTTGCACCCCAAGTTGGCAAGAATACTAAGAATGACACACGATATGCTGGAAGGAACTGAAAAATCAGTAAAAGAAGGAATTCAAAATTCTAATTGAAAGAGATTCTCTGTTAATCAATATCACCCAACAGACTTAATATAATTGCTGGGTTTCAATCAGCTGATATTTTATCTGCTCCAAATAATGGTATGGTCAAACACTGACCACCATGTGCTTTCAACCAGAAAGAATTATATTAAAAACTTGTGATTTAGTTGATGAACATTCCACACAATATACAGGAAATGATGTCAAGTGAAAAGGCAAAGCCGTAGGCAGTCTAACGTATCGAACATGCATATGGGCCCCTGCTTTGGGGAAAACATATGTCCTATAGATTGTTATTTCTTAAATATTTGCACATAGCTATGAGATCACATGACACCATAGGCTTCTCACGGGTTTACTAGGCAAAAATATACTTACACATAAACCTGATACATACCCAACAGAGGACGATCTGCTCCTTTGTACACTGGAATATCAGTTCTTCCACATGTATCCAGTACTTTGAGCACATTCTTCACCACTTGATCAACACCAATGTTTCCCGCCACGCATGTTATGGCAAGGACTTCTACGTCTAATGAAAGAGCTAAGATAATTGCCTGGGCATCATCTATTCCTGCATCGCAGTCTATAATGAGCTTCTTAGTTTTAGTAAGACGAGAAGCGGAAGCCATTTTAGGTTGGATTTTCTCGAGGTTAAAAATGAACAGGCGTTTCTTAGACGTAACGTTTCTAAAAGGACTAGTGCAGCTTTTGTACGACTGTGAAAAGTTCACGGCACGAACACCGTCATGACACAGCAAGGGATACGCCAGACAAATCATATTGCACGATAATTTACTCTCCAACAACACCGCGCGGACACGGTCACGCCAAGATCACGGCACTTTTAGACCAATCATATTGCGCGTGAAAAAAATCAGCCATTAAAATTCTAGAAAGTATCACGGTCACGGCACGTCACGCTTACGGCACTAAGTACTACCAATTTCCACGTGAGATTCAAAATGGCGGACGAAGTTGAATCTCGCGTGTTGAATCTTTCGCAAGTTAGAAATTAACTCCTCTTTCTCTGTCCTCTTCGTGCGGAATTTCCTTTGAAAAACGAAATCTTGAATTACTAAATGTACCGAGGAAATAGTCTTACGCATTTTTAGATGAAAATGTTTAGTTTCTGTCGCTAGTGCTGTATAAATATTATAGTCACTCTGAGGGAGCTTTCTTCATTTCACTGTCATGTATCGCTTTAGTTCTTACTTACGAATTCCTCGTACAAGATTATTTTCTCCACGGGTATCAAGTAGGATAGCTCACATCAGAGGAAGAAGTCTTCGTTTTTCGACACAAAGTGAAGCGAATATTTCAAAAAGCTCAGCTGAAGAAGCACCAAAGTCTTGGAGAGAAAATCCCAACCTCAAGTACTGGGTTTTAGGAGTGTCTGCTATCACTGGTATCATTTATCGTTACGTCTATAAGGAAAAAGAAAAAAAGAAACTCATAGTTAAGAATTTTCCATCTTTGCCTAACCATAAGGTTCAAGCACGTAATGCAGATTTGCATGAGTTGGAACAGCTTCATAGGAATAAATCAAGCTCTGTCAGTTTTGTTCATCTGGGAGGACACACTGGGTCAGGGAAGACACTGCTTGCACGTGAATTTGCAGAAAAGTTATTCAAGGACAATGAAAAGAGGTTTTGTTTTCTGCCATTCAACTTATTTGTTGGGACTGTCAGTGCTGCATCTCTTGAAACTTTGCTCTTCGATGTGAAGAGGTTTGCTGTTGCAATAGGATGCAAAACTAAAGACTGGTTGGATAGAGTCGGAGAAGGACGCACATTTACAGGACTGAGCAGTGATGAGCAGCTTCACGTCATTGTGGAAGCTGTGAAGGAAAAACTTAGAGCCAACCCTCATTGGATTCTTATCCTTGATGGATTGAAAGATGAGAAAATCTTAGGAAAACTATTTGATGAGGAAGATAAAAGCTCTTGGGGTAAAGGAACTGTACTTATTACTGGATGCAATCAGCCAAATTTATACTATGTTAACAGCTATAGTGTGGACAAGGGGTAAGCAAATATAAAACACCAAATAGAAGCAATGTAAAGATTGCATATGGACATATTCTTCCATTATTATTTTTTGGATGGGAGGAAGTGAAATGATGGTGGTTGGGAAAGAAGTGGGAGAATCTTACCATTTCATTTAGGGACCATGAATTACCATGATGTTGCATCAGAATGAGATTTTACAACAGTTTTCACGAATAAGGTAGGGTCTTAGAAATGAGGTTGAAAGGGGTGCTTTAAAGTCAAAAGTGTCTGTCTTATATAAGATGACTGTCCCTGAAAGAGAGCTAGAAGTGCTACATGTGATCAAGGGGTTGATCTGGAAATGAGGGTTGAGGGGGCTCTTTAAAGTTGGGTGTCTTTCTTATATGAGATGTCTGTCATTCAAAAAGTGCTATGATGTATAATTGTTACCTATAATCTAGAGGTCATGAAATGGCCTCCTATTTGAGTCACCTATTATTAAAATTGCTGATCCAGTACTGTTTGTATTGCAGAATGGATAGATTTGAAGCATCAGAACTTCTCCAAGACCTGAGTGGATTACCAGAAGAGAAGCTTGAAGGTGTCCACACTGTTCTAAACAAACTGAGTTATTCACCATTAGGTATTGGATGTGCCGGGAACTACATCAAATCAAGACTCAATAAAGACCCAGAATACACCATGAAACAATTCTCCGATGAGCTGAACTCAGGCCTGTTAAAGTTTGCAGAGTCCAACAAGAGCAGAGACCTTCCAAAAGAGCACAAAGAGTCTGCTTATGTGACTGCCTCCTTATTGGTCAAGGAGTATATTGAGAAGTTCCCTCATTTTCTTCATACATTTGATCTGATTGGCACATGTTCAGTAGACTGGCCCATTCCTGTCACTCTTGTCTCACTTCACTTGAGATCTCCAGAATTTCATCTTGCTCCAGTACCAAGAAGCCAATCTGTGCTTCCCAGTTTACCAGAGGATAGAAATGCTGACCAACAACAGCCCAAACCAGAAGAGGATGTCCAAGACAGTTTCTTGTCAATCAAGAGGATAGCTAGTAACTTGGAATCCTTTACCGAGACATTGAAAGCTAACTATGATGCTATCAAGGATGCATTCTACCCACCACCAGTTGATACCTCACCTCCAACTGATGGGGTTTTTGACTTGATGAAATCATGTTCGTTGGTTACCGTTGAAAGGGTGGATCCTGGAGGTAAGCTGACGAGGACTTGAACTTAATCTTTTAGATGTGGGCACCCTGCTATTATTAATATTTATAGCTCTCCCTCCACCCCCCCCCCCCCCCCTGCATGCATCCTCTCTCCTCCCCCTCCACATGCCTCCTCCTCCTTCCCCCCTCCCCCCAATGCCTCCCAACAAGGGCAGATTTAGGGGGTAGATTGGGTGGGGGTAGGGGGTAGATTGGATGGGTAGCCACCCCCTTTGGAGTTGACATTATTCTCACCCTCAGCACTAATATCACGTTTTTACATTGATATAGGAGTGGAGACATTGAGAGTGAGTCCCATTGTGCATGAGCTGATGTCACAACTGTTCCTCTCCACCACAGCACCTCTCTTGGAGACTAACTGTCTTACTCAGGCAGAAGAAAAATACAGGAACAGCTCCTGGTTCAGAAGGTTTTGGCAGTTTGATCCTCAGAGGTCCCTTCAGGAGTTCCGCAACAGCCTTGGAGAGAGTGTTGAAACACAAAAGTTCCTGAAAGATACTGATAATACGGTAGAGGATGAAATGGCCATAGATAACAAGAGATCAAGCGTGCCTGATTTGAGCTTTTTGTTGAAGGATGAGGAAAGCATCCCGGATTTACCAAGCTACAGGTCCATACAGCCTCAGGTAGCGGTCAAACACTACCAGAACCACATAAGTCTGGTATTAAATACCATTAAAGGGGTATCATCTGTATGCAGCCAAGACGTCCAAACAAGAACTCTCGCCAGACTTCTTAAACCACACCTCGATCATATTTTGACCTCAAATATCTCAAAGAGCCTGGAACCCAAGAGTCGAGCTCATGCCTTGTCAGCCGTCGCTGCCATCAACTCAGCCCTAGGTAACCTACAAGCTAGCATCCCTTCTTTAGAGAGGGCAGTTGAGATTGAAGAAGAAAAGTTTGGAGAGTCCAGCCTTGAGGTTGCTGTTACTTTGACAAGGTTGGCTGAGGTCTACAGCTCTTTAGAAAATCCGACAAAAGCACGAGAACTTCTAGAGAGGGCCATCGGAATTTACGATCTACAGCGGAAAAAATCCGGCGAATACAAGAAGCCTTTAGAGTTTGCTCGCACTATGGAAGCCTTGGGCGCGGTATACGGGACCCTGGGGTTCAAACTGAGAAGCAAGGAATTTATTGAACGTTCTCTTTCCTACATGCAAGCTTCGGCCCCTATATCAGATGACGAGATTGAAAGAAGAAGATTTGCCTGTGAAGTGGCCAGCACCCTTACAGACCTTGGGCATGCGTATTTGTCGACAGGAGATGCTGTCTCAGGGCGTAAGATGTTAGAGTTAGCTGTGACTGGGCTCAAAAACATGTATGGGGAAGAACATCCTGAAGTGGTGCGTGCTCTAACCGTCTTGGGAACCGCATACACTATGCAAGGCAACTGGCAAGAAGGAAAGAAGATGAGAAGAGAAGCGGGAAAACTGCAGGCAAAGATTGACGGTTTAGTGTCATTGTGATTCACGACTGATGTTTATTTTGTAAACTGATTTGTTTTAAAAACGTCGTGCAAGGTGCGGTAAGTCGGCAAAAAAATGGCGCAATTTGTTTCGCAACATTGCTAAGTTGTAAGTTGCTATGCGAATAATTGTCATATAGACACTCCGATTAAGGCATATTTGAGAGAGGTCTTCGAAGGAGTGGGAAAAATAAGGTACTGACTTACAGCACGGACGTCAGTACACGGTACCACATGCCATTTTCGTATGACTGAAAAGCTCTGTGCCGTAAATGTGCCTTGCTGTGACCGTAGTGCTTCCTAAAATTTTAATTGGCTGATTTTTTTCTCACGCAATGCCGTGACCTTAGCGTGACCGTGTCCGCGCCGTGTTTATTCCGTGTAACGGGTATTTGAATGGATGGAGAGAAAATTCTCGAGCAATGTTATTGGTCTGGCGTATGCCTTGCCGTGTCGTGCCGTGAGCTTTTCACAGTCATACGAAAACTGCTCAAACCAATTCATACGAAAACCGCGCTAATGGCTGCACAACACAAGACTCTGTAAACTATAAGACCTAAATTTGTCGCGCGCGCAGAGTAGTAACTAGTACGAGCAACCTCTCTGCAACGAGCAACGCATTAGTTGCTGCCGCCCTTTTTTGCCCATATTACTGCGCCTTATACTTAAGTATTAGTCATTAGGCCATAACCAGGTTCACCGCTCCCTAGAAACCCCTCCCTTGCCTATGACTAGAGGGGAGTAGTTCTTACGGTATACAGTATACAATTTGGTTAGTTGATTACTAAAGCTTTAACTGAAAAGAAAAAAAGATTTTTTACAAGGTGTCAGTGCCTTGATTTCGGCAATAACTATCCTCGTGTACGAGTCTATGGATACTTCTGGGGTTTCAGGCTCGATTCTCGTACTCGGCATCACATGTGAGTAGAGTTAACTTCGTTAGGTGACTACCTTGCTTTGAAGGTTTTCTGCGGTTTTTCCTCTCTCCGCAAAACCAAATTCACACTAAATTCCAATTCGAACTGTGAGTTATCCATGCCCTGACTTTGATCAGCCCAGATGTTGTTTCAGGGTTTGATCTGTGAGTTAGCCACGCCTTGACTTTGATCAGGCCAGATGTTGTTTCAGGGTTTGATCTGTGAGTTAGCCANTTTGATCTGTGAGTTAGCCACGCCTTGACTTTGATCAGGCCAGATGTTGTTTCAGGGTTTGATCTGTGAGTTAGCCACGCCTTGACTTTGATCAGCCCAGATGTTGTTTCAGGGTTCGATCTGTGAGTTAGCCATGCCCTGACTTTGATCAACCAAGAGGTTGTTTCAGGGTTCACTCTGTGAGTTAGCCACGCCTTGACTTTGATCAGCCCAGATGTTGTTTCAGGGTTYKATCTGTGAGTTAGCCATGCCCTGACTTTGATCAACCAAGAGGTTGTTTCAGGGTTTGATCTGTGAGTTAGCCATACCCTGACATTGATCTACCAAGAGGTTGTTTCACCGTTCGATCTGTGAGTTAGCCATGCCCTGACTTAGATCAGCCTAAAAGTTCGCACGATTTTAGGGTCGGTATCTATAAAATAATTGAAGTTTTAGATATGAATCTCCTTTGCTTTGTTCAGAGACACAGAAAAAATATTAACATTGGTTTCTTTAAGCCTAGTTGTTATTGCTTAAAGAACTGAACTCTTAGAATAAACCGGCTTGTTTGCCGTATCGGTACAGGGGAACACTGCAGGTGTTAGTCGCATGGCTTGTGGGCGAAAAAAGTGCATTATCTCAACGATATAATCTTAGTACAATATCTAGAGCGGCGCATTTATACTGGTTCTATACGAAGTTGAAGGGCCGAGCTAATCCGTCATGTTTCTTCGTTATCATTATATTCGTCCTTGGCTCTAATCTTTTGGATTTCGGTTCATTATCTACTTGACTTCGGCTCTTAAATTTGCCAAATTTCACCTTAGAGGGAATCCGACTCCTATATTCAATGAGTTTGCAATTTTTTTGGACATGAAAAAAACCCCGGGGATTTTTACGAGTTTAAGTCAGTAATCCTATCCTACAGTAAGTATTATGATATTTTCTCATCAAGCAAAATAAAAAAAGGGATTACTAAAGTAAGAAATGTCCAGCAGGTTTTAACCACAAAGAAGGGAAACTCTAGACTTCGAGGCTCTAGAAGTTTCATGTCTGGGTATTGATCGATATTTGGCTTCCAACCTCTGTTTGTTTGCCCGCCTAATGTTAYAAGACCGCCTTTTTTGTACATGATTGATTAAAAGCAAATAAAAGGAAGTTGTAGCTGTTGTTCGGTGTGCTGTTCTAGAAACATTCTCTAGCAAACTGCGCTGTTTGAAAGTGTTCATAATATTTGATATTTAGTTTTGGCATCACGCTGTGTTTCCTCGGACATCTTATTTCGTTTGTTCACGAATTGTTCTTTGGTTAGCCAGACAAAACTATATTAAAATCACGAAAATATCAATTGAGTTTCCTCTAGGCAAAGCCTTTATATTCTTATCAATTATATTTTGATTAAGTTTCATTTATGAAGGCTTTTTAGAGGATAAGCTAGGATTAATTCATCTGGAAAGGGATCTCCGTTCCTTCGGTCAATCAGAATCTCACGAAGTAGCAAATTTTTGAGAAAAAAAATATCAAAATTTCGTATCCAATTTTCCCCCTTTTAAACCATGACTAGATTTTATCTCGAAAATCTCTCACGTCTATGCAGTCTTATAACGGGTGTAATACATCGGTTATTTTGAAGAATCGGAATTAAAAAGTGGAATTACAGCTTGCTAGAATTCATATATTTTTTTGCGTTGTACAAATAGCGATGTAATTAATCAGAAAAAGTGCAAACAGCAAAGACATTTGAATTAAGGTCGAAATAATAACGATTGTGAAGAAAAATTTTACCTTTCCTTACAAAATATAAATGTTATCAGCGCTATCGATGCGAAAACAAAACCATGTTTTTTTTCATCGAAATGTTCATCAATTAAACACCTGGTTTTAATTAATTTAGCCAGAATAAAACAATTTAGATTTATGACTTTTTGTTTTTTGCAAAGTAACAAGCCGCCCTATTCTGATAGGTGCGATGTAATTGCAGTCAGTAAAATTAGTTTTTTTTTCGGCTAAAAACACATACTTTGAAATATGAAATGGTCATAACATCGCTATAAGGAGTCAATCTTTCCAGTTTTTCATAATTGTCATACAACAGCTTTTTTCATCGTGTGTTGTTGACTTTCCCCCAGAGAATATTCTTTTTCTTTCCCGTAATAGTAACTCAAAACGGATTTGATTGGATGAAGCCCATAAGTGCATGAAAATATGAAGCAGGAAGCTTTTTCAGTGTTCGGCATACCGTACAGAATATTCGAAAAACGCCGTTCTGTTTGGCTTTTAAGGCGTTTTTACATATCTATTCATGAGGCAATCCCGGATGTGTATACTTCGTTATTTGCTACTTTGTTTGTTCATTTTAGTAAGCTTATAAATATAATCACAAACCATGAAGATTACCATTGATTTCCCCCATTTCCAATTATTAACAACAGAATGAGAGCGCAATGCATGTTGTAAGACGGCTTTAAAATGACGTGCCCCAAAACTTTGAAGCCTTAAAAAGGTTCGATCACTGATCAGCCTAGTAGTTGGTTTACGTTGTTCGTGAGCACCGAGACAAAGATACCGCCGATAATTCTGGCCACGATTACAACTGAAGAAGAATAATATCACCTTCGAGTTCCGAGTGTGTGGTGGGGTCGAATCCCACCACGTTTACCACACATTTTGCGATCTTAATCGTCGTAATAGCGATCCTACACGCGCGGTTCTTCAATTTTTTAGACTACTGAGCTACCTAGGACAGATTGCTCCGTCGTTTCATTGGTTCAATGAGAACTCTTATCAAGCTTGGCGTCAGTGGATGAAGGTAATTGACTGAAAAAATATATCTTCTATCCAAGTCCAATTGAGAGTTACAAAAAGTAGACAGATCTGAATTATTTGTTATTGAAATTTTCAAAACGAAGACCGTGAAAAACTTCACAATTAGGTGATGGCCAATTAACGATTTTTGGCATCTTTAGCTAGGATTATGCCAGCATGGAAAAAAAAAGCTGACGGATTTTTGAGGACGATGATAAAAAGTCCCATTTTCTGTCGGATCCGTAAATACGAAAACACTCAAGCTATTACTATATATCACGAACAAATCATCGTCATTTATAAAAGGCTTTTCTGATCGATGTAAGTCTGCTCCGCCTCAAAGAGAAGATAGGTTAAGATAACTCGGGTGAATTTGTATGCTGGGCTCAGTTGAAGACGTCGCTTTCTTAGTAAGATATTTAATTTTCATTTTTTTAAGAGAGAGAAGAACGTTTCAAGAGGCATTGACGGAAGCAAGGTGACTCTATCTACGGTTGAAATAATATTGATTTAATTCTGTTTTTTCTTCCTTTTTTTGTTTGGTTTCGTTTTGGCACGTTCCAATTAGTTCTCCTGATTACGAAAGTTGGCATTTCGTCGAGTCTTTGTAAGATCCTCATCAGTCTTGTAGCCAAACTGTCAGTCTGTCAGCCAGCAAGAGAACATTTGATTCAGCTGTGATAGCTACTAAAAGTAATAAATTTGATAAGTCTTAGGATTTGTAGGATATAGATTCATGCAATTTGAAGCTGAATAGGATCATATTGTTAATATTTCCGTTTAAGATCGTCCCGTGTGAATGGCTTTCCTGATAAGTCCTGTGAAACAGCAAGGAGTTTCCATCTGCTGGTCATCGAACATCAAAAAGGCGGCTGTTCATCGATACTCCCAAGTAACTATGCGTGCTCTGACTGAACACTGAACCAAAAATAAGTAAATAGCGACGACAAAGACTACAATCAAAAAAGAATTGAATTTGGGTCGCAAATTTAGAGACCTATAGCAAGAACAATAGATTTTCACTGGGTCGTGTGGAAAAAAAAACTGACCGAGAAATTGCACACTAAAACCTTCCAGACTGAATTCTTGTTTCAAGCAGTTTCATTTGACAGCCTACCAAAAGCCTACCAAACTAAAAATGAAGGATATTAATGATTCGAGTATTTTTACGAACATGAGCACCTTAATTGCAAACTCGTCCAAGGACCACGACGCTGCGACTCAAGCTTTGATTGAAGTTTATTTAAAATTTGAGCTGGCTTCCGTGGTTTTCCTCGTCCTTCTTGCTGCCGTAACCATACCAACGAACATCTTACTTCTGATGTTGATTCGTATGGATCCTCTAAAGTGCTTCAATAAGCCGACAACCCCGTTTATCGTAGGACTAGCAGTCGCCGATTTGTTGACCGGGCTAACAACGGAGCCGTTTTTCGCCATCTATTACTACGCGCGCCACATCAGCCCTTCAAGAACAGTCAGCCCAGGAGTTCTGCTTCTTTATCGAGCTGGTCAGTTCGCTTCTACTGTGGCTATTAGCTCATCTTTCCTTATTGTTCTAGCTTTGTCTTGGTCTCAGTACATTGCTGTAGCCTTCCCACATCGTTATTCGACCTTGATCACTCGCAAACGAGTAACAGTGTGCGTATGTGGAAGCTGGGTGTACTTCTTTTGTTTCTCTCTCCTTCAGTTTGCCAAGATTGACCTGATTAGTTTCCTAAAAGCCGACCTAGTGCTGCACCCGACATTGATCTCAGCCGTGCTTCTTATAACGATTATTCTTCTCTATAAATCGTTCCAACAAGAAATCCAGAGAAAAAGAAGTTTTGCAGGTCGTTCTAAAAACGACCACGAAAACAGAGCGCGTAAGGAGGCAGAAAACATAGAGCGGCAGTTCACTATTGTAACCATCTACCTAGCAGGGATCCTCCTAGCTTCTGCCTTGCCACATATGGTTATACAGTACGTCTTCCTCTACGGTACCTTCTCTGTACGCGGCCATATGTATTTGTCAATCTGTCTTCGCGTAAGGGATTTGCTGTTGTTTCTAAAAGTCGCTTTGGATGCGTTCATATACGCATGGAGGCTCAAAACCTACCGCCAAACTTTCCAACACACTGTGAAGTGTTGTGTGTTTAAGAGAAAAGACAATGGAGGGAATTCCCTCATTATCTGACTGCATCATTGCGTCCTTGAACACTTCTAACGCGACACGCGGGAGAGATCTCGCAATATTATGAAAAAGCCGAGCTACAAAAAAGCCTAAAAAACAGCGATCCGGGTTCGTATCCCGGACTCAGTATCATATCATATGTATAATACTCTTTGACCCATATATATATATATATGCCGTTAAAATTTCATAAAACTTGCTTACTGGGAAAAGCTTTAAAAATAATGAACCATAGACTGAGAGCTATTTCCACTGTGAAGTTAATTGACTTGTGAACTTGACTTCAGGAATCATTGATTTTGAATTGATAAATGATTATAAGGAAAACACCCGTCGCAAGGACGTTTCGCGGGAGCCCGAGTGTCCTCGCTTCATGTGCTCTTGTTCTGGAAGCCAAAAGTGAAGCCGATCTGATAATATGGATGCACACTGGTAATCGGATTATCAAAAAAAATCGAAAAACATCAAAGAACATTTTCATGCTTGCCAGTTCCCTACGAAATACGAAAGGAAGATTTAATTTTTTTAATGGAAACTGCGGACGAAAAAGATGACGAAGACGTTGACTCAATCGTGGGAACTCAAGAATGCGAGTGGGGGTGTCCAGGTGCTCAAACCACTCCATAAAATTCCACAAACAAGACCGAACGTTCTAAGAAAACAATTTAAATCGAGTACCTTATGAAAATATTTTGATTCAGCGGGTAATTGTTCAAGGTTAGATTTGATTTATGTGTTTTCAAAGCCGTCTAAGTGTTGTCCGGCCGTTACGTACTTAAAAATATCATTGCAGTTCACGTACCATGACGCTACCTACTTATGAAGATATATACCATGTAGTATAATCTTTGAAATATTAGGTTCTTGATAATTCATGATTAAGTCGTAGGACTGCGACAAGTTCGAGTTTCTTTTTCGTAAAAATAAAAAAAAAAAAAAAAAAAAAAACAAGAATGAAAGGGAAAGGCAAAATATGATATTACTGTAATTTATCGTATTAATTAACCTTGCCAATTATCTATGATATATAGCAAATACATAATGTTAAGAACGCACTTGGCATTTCTAAGTGCATATCCACATTGTACTCGAATTTGAATCCTGAGAAGAAAAGAATTTGAAAATTGAAAATTATTAACGGCTATTCGGTTACGAATAAAACAGCCTCATCTATGACACACAGCAGACTTAACATAGGAAGGATGAATATGGAAAGCAAACAATGACCCTCCTAAAAATGTATTTTTGAATTTTATTTATCCATTCACCTTCTCTGATATGAAAGTCGAAAGTGCGAAAAAAATTATTTCATTTTGAGTCGGAGCAACAAAAATTTTGCGCGACTGGGTTCTCGCGATGTCCTTTTGTGATCGGGAATTTCTACCGCATTGTCGTGAATTTTTCTCGCCAAATCTCATGCGTTTGCTCTCTGCTTTGAAAGAGTGTACACTACTGAGATGCACGAGAGAGAGACAGAAAATAAAGAGGAGAGAAGGAGAAAGAAAGAAAGAAAAACGGGAAAAAAAGAGGAACAGAAAAAGAAAGCGAGTAAAACTGATAAGTTCAATACGAAAGGAAGAAAAAGATAAGCAACTCAGTATCCCTAGCATAGGTCTTAAACATATATAAACCTTGGGGGTCAGGTAATAAGCATTTGACATTTCTAAGTGATAGCTAGCCTCTAGCATAAAGTACCTCTTAAAAAGATGCGAAAAACAGCGCAAGCGGAAGGGAAAATATGATAACAACGGGCGTTATCTTTTTAAGTTCTTTGAAGTGGAAAGATTAATTGCGAAGAAGACAAACGAGACACAAATGTCGCTAAAGTAGTGCCTTGGATTGGTCACCCTGTGGTATCGCGCGGTCCTTCTGGGAAAGCGAAAGTAACGCCTGGACATTTTGAAGTTCAAAATGGCGGATTGTTGGTAATCTTGTCAAACGCCTGAATTATGCGAATTTGTTACAAAAATATAACTAAATAGCAAAGAAAACTTGTCCTTTTGACAATGTCAATCGTAACTCTCCAACTTGGGCAGTGCGGAAATCAAATAGGACGTGAACTTTTTAACCTTTTGGTCGAAGATGCGAGCCACATCAACCCTCGCTATATATCAAGGGCAATGGACAGAAAAACGTGTGCAGAGTACGAAGAAGAGTCCATTGAAAGATTCTTCACACGTACAGAAGACGACAGTTTGAATGCTAGAGCTGTGTCGATTGATATGGAATCAAAGGTCATAAGTCAAACCATGGCAGAGGCGCACAAATCTGGAAAATGGTCCTACCCACCTGGTCAACAGTTCAGTCAAAAAAGAGGGTCTGGAAATAACTGGGCACATGGTTTCTGTGAACATGGACCGAAGTCTATGGATACTATTTTAGAAATGGTCCAMAGAGAAGTAGAAAAGTGCGACCGTTTTGATGGATTTTTGACACTTCTGAGCCTTGCTGGAGGAACTGGATCTGGAGTTGGAGCTTTTGTGACCAATTCTCTTAGAGACTTTTTTCCTCATTCGTTCATTTTGAACCATGTAGTATGGCCATTTGGAATGGGAGAGGTAATCGTGCAGAACTACAATGCTATATTAACTTTATCTCAGCTCTACAAATCCTCAGATGGTATAATTATTGTGGAGAATGACAAACTACAGACAATCTGTTCAAAATTAATGAATATAAAAAACATATCTTTTAGAGACATTAATAAGCTTATATCACATAATCTTGGAAGTATCTTACAGCCAGTTAAGATTTTCAGTGCTTCACAGAGTGATGCATATTTTAAGAAAGTCATGTCTGTGCCCAGTTTATTGGGAGAAATTGTGGAACAATTATGCCCTCATCCAGAGTACAAGCTGTTGAGTCTAAGAAATATTCCTCAAATGGCTGAAAAGTCACTTGAATACAGCTGCTTTAGTTGGCCTGGACTTCTTAAACATCTTAGGCAAATGTTGATTGCTGATGCCAATATGGAGGAAGGTAGGTTTGAGGTGTATTAATCTGGCATTGCTAACATGTTTAAAGTGCCTATGACACTTATTTTTTTGTATCAAAATATAAGTAACTCTAAGAGAGGTGGTGAAAATTTTTTTTGATTTTGACACTTCTTTCTATTTTTTCCGAGCAGTTAGATGTGCAATTTCCAAAACATGACCTAACGACAAGGGAGACTAGGCTTGAAAAATATTTGATTTCTAAAGGGGATCGTACTGTTTAGATGTTGTTTTAAAACCCAGAAAAGATCCACATAGCCTCAGCCCAAACCCATATTATCATAAGAGGTCCCTAAGGTTTCAATTTTTTATAGAGAGTTTTGGAAAATTAAACTTCATGAAGAAATTAGGGATTAGGGAGATTCTCTGACAAAAGCTTTCCTCTCATATTTAAGTTTATAGAAAGAATTTTTTTCTTTGCTAGGAATTGACTGGGAAGTACGACTGCCTACTCAAGTAATTCCCGATTCTCAATGCACCAATTCATTTCTTCCATCCAGTCAACCCCTGACGAGTAAGTTTACTAAGTCTATTGCCAATATGATCGTGATGAGAGGAAAAGATGTTCACTTAGCAGATCCTTCAGCTTTCACAGATCCTAACCTTTATGTAGACTGGATGCCTCCACTTGCTTCATCAACATTAAGGTGTCATCCAAGACCCTTTAATAACTATGAGAAGTCAGCAACGTTGCTGAGTAATAGCCAATCCCCTGTCGTATCATTAAATACTGTCGTTGAAAAGGCTTGGAACATGTTTGCTTCAAGGGCATATGTTCATCAGTATTTAAAGTTTGGGATAACTGAAGATGAGTTTGTTGATAGCTTTGCTTGCTTAGAGCAGGTGATAAAGAATTACTCATCATTGTGATAATACTGTATCAGTATATATAAATTATGTACTTATGGGACCCAAGATCAGCCTGTCTTTTTAAGCTTTATGAGGTTTAGGAAAAAAGGTTAAATTGGTATCGTAGTGCATTGTGGGACTGACTTTTAAAGCCATTCTCGATCACACACGCCCTCTAGTGATGGTTTTTGTCGTGAAGGTTTTGGTGGACGTCAATAACAAGGTGCTTCCATAACGCTGTTCAAAAACACAAAGCTATAAGGGCACATGCCTATAGAATGTCATGGAAACGACTTGATTGACATCCACCAAAAGCTTCTTCGTCGTGACAGAAACAATCACTAGAGCGGCGCATGTGATCGAGAATGGCTGTAAGGGATATATTTTTAAGATGGAATCTATTTTGTCTCATAACACAGTTCCACCCCCTGAGATGATAAGGTAAAAAAATAACATGTCAGAATATCTTGGAGGTGTTTGAAGGATTTTTTATTATTAATACATTAGTTTTTTTTATAATTTGTTATAAATTTCTCTTTCAAGTTTAAATCAACACTTCATAGCCTGGGTACAGCTGAACGTTTCACTCAAGAGTAAAGTCTGGCTGTATGCAGGCTAAAATCTTTCAGATACTTTACTAGTTAAAATCATGTTGTTTCAATAAATTGATAGAGTAAAATATATAGCCTGCTTGCAGCTGAACTTTTCACTCAAGAGTAAAGTCTGGCTGCATACAGGCTAAAATCTTTCAGATACTTTACTAGTTAAAATCATGTTGTTTTAATAAATTGATAGACTAAAATATTATTAATAAAAAACATTTTGATTGACACAAATATGACTACATTTTAGTTTTTGCTTTGTTATATAATTATTATTAGATATACAAATGTTCAAGGTGAGGTAATATGGGCAACAAACTAGTGGCCGGTGTTCCATGATTGAATTGGAATAAGCCTGAAGTGAGATGATGTTTTACCCCCATCTCTAGACCATAATCCTTTTCACATTGCTTTTGTTCTTTAATTATGACTACTGTTCCAGTATTCTATAAGGAATCAAAAATTTTAATATGAAAGAATTTAAAAAAACTATTATGGTATAGAGTCGGGGGTAAAACGTCATCTCGCTTCAGGCTTATTTAGAAGTTGATTTTTGTGGAGGGATGAAAACTGGAGAAAACTCCTAGAATTGCAGGGGAAATCAACTAGAAATAACTCACGACAACAAGTCTTGGGAATTGAGCCTGGGTAGCAGTGGTGAGAGGTGACCGCTCTCACTGTTATGCCCCATAAAGAACAAAAATACTTTCCACACATTTGCACAACAATTGTTGCTCACATTACCACTCCCTGCACAATAAATCGTTTATAAATTGAATTAGTAATATATTTACATATGTTACTCGATATCCTACTTCTTACTGGCCAAGAGCCATAAACCAATAGCTGGTATCCTGTGAACTTGATATAAAAATGTATTATCTACAGAAAAACAGATTATAGATAATCATTTAGAGTTCACCCTAGGTCGCAACAGGAGGTTGTAATGTTTGCTATTTTCCAAAAAATAAAAAATAAAACCTTTATCCTTAGTTTACGGCTTTCGCATGGTATCGTAACCTATCAAGATCAATCGCAAATTATCAGATGACACAGCCTTGGTCATAAAAACTCATGATATGCTCAACCTCGTCTGATATATGTTTAAACATCTAAATTTCTAAAATAAATATCTGTTACTAAACTTATTGCTAAAATAATAATAAAAAGCATTTAAATTAGATAATACTAATCTTTTAGACTACAAATTGGGTAACATTCAGGATTGATCAAGGAAGTAGATCTACTAAATCAATCATGAGAAAATCTAAATGTTGGAACCCACGACAACCCACACCACACACATGCTATTGTGGTTTTGAGACTGTTTCATAATCAAGCTAATGAACAGTGGACACAAAACAAGTCACAACATAGACCCTCCTTTGCTACAGGCCCTATTTGTATTTTTTCACAACAGTTACAGTAGAGTGCAAACCATATATCCATGAAATAGCACAGAAACTAAATAGCACTAAACACAACTATTTCTTTCGTTTTCAACTGTTTCGTTGGTGCTATTTTGTACTAATAAGCTAGTACTAGACTACAAACACTCAATGTGTTCAATAGTTATCACTATTTAGTAGTAAATAGCACTAATTAAACAAAAGAAAACAATAGAATTAGCATAATACAGCACTATTTAGTGATATTATGTTGCACACTTTTAGTGTTTGCATTCTATTTCATATGGTTTGCACTATATTATCATGTGGTTGCTGTATCAAGTTCAGTCAGCACTCAGAAATCCTACAATTTTGACAAAATATGACCAAAGAATTAATTTCATAGTTTTTATTGCACTTGACCCAGTGGCCCAGGGGTTCCCTAAATGAGTGCAAACTGAAGTGAGGTTTTTGGGTCAAGATGATAAATTTCATGAAAAACTATGTAAGATATGCTATAGTGGGAAGCACTGGTGGTATGTGCTGCTAATGCGCTGCCTCTCACCAATGTGGCCCAAGTTCGAGTCCTGCCGATCTCGATGTCGTATGTGAGTAGAGTTGTTTGTTGGTTCTCTCCTGTGCTTTGAGGTTTTTTCTCCGGGTTCTCCGGTTTTCCTCCCTCCTCAAAAATCAACTTCTAAATTCTAATTCGATCTTTCACTTAGTTTGGAGCCTAGCTCTGTTGTGATTGTCCCATGCTGTGATATGACAGCGAAAAGCTTTGTATATATATATTTTTTCATAGCACTATTTGCAGCTCCTGTTCGAAATTCCATGTATCTTACATAATTTGTCTTAAAATTCATTTCAAGAATGACTCAATAATCTTACTACCATGTACCTGCATTTAGGATACCACAAGGCTGTGGGCTCAACTGCAATAAGGGTCACAGATGTGTCCCAGGACTCACTTCACTCGTGTTGACAAGGGCTTCCTAAATATTAACAACAACAACACAATGCTTGGGACCCAAGTGTGTCCCATGACTCACTTCAATCACGTTGAAGAGGGCTTTCTAAATATAAATTGGCACCCCAAACACAATGTTTAGTATCCCAATAGACCTCTTTACCTTGGGTGAAATGTTTTCCCATTTCAGACTGCATGTGTCTTTCTCTTGGAAATAAGATCGTTTGTTTGAGTTGTGCATATACATATTCATGTGTCTTCTCATGCTCAACCATTAAACAAAGAAATGATACTCTAGGGTATGACGTGGTCTGAAATGGAAAAACATTATGCCCAAGGTAAAGAGGTCTAATTGAGTTGTAACGTGGGTATACCAGGAAATGGTTGCACAAGACAAGGGTGCTAGGGAAAAAATTGGTGGTTTTTTAGCTGTTAAGATTCTGTTATACTGGTGTTTTTTTAGCCGTTAAATTAACAAATAGACATCAGTTTTTTATGTGTCTGTCCTCTTATTGACGATAAATTGCGTCATCACATTGTCAAAGTAGTGTGGATTCACGAGGCGTAGCCGAGTGGATCCGCATACTACTTTGACAATGTGATGACGAAATTTATCGTCAATAAGAGGACAGACACATAAAAAACTGATGTCAATTTGTTTTTTACAATAACAAAAACGATAAAAACTTCTCATTTTTAGCGATCAAAACAACCAACGGAAAGAGCGAGCGCTCGTTGACGTCAGCTTTATCTGTCTGTCCTCTTATTGATGATAAAAAATAACCAATCAGCGCGCGAGAACTTTGTAAGTTATTGTAAAAACTTATTTAAACTGTTACTTATCTGTTCTGTTATGTGCTGGCTTGATTTTTTCAGTTTTCTTGTCTATATACACCAAAAATACTACTGTGACCAACGGTTCAATCGTACATAACGGACTACTGTATCCTATACCTACCTCGTGACTGCATGCTTACGTAAGCATACACATCAGTTAATAAGTTAATTCAAATTAATTCAATATTTTTTGCATTTTGGGGAGGGTCATTGAAAAAAAAAGACTTTTATCAAAGGTCATCCTTTCTTATTGTTAACTTATTAGTAGAAGGGTCTTCTCCTTTTCTTAAATTATATATATTTTTCTAATATCTAGTTAGTTGTCGTAGTTTATCTTTGAAAATAAAGTGAAAAGCCACATCACAAAGGGGCATGAAAAACTCCAGTCCACTCCCATTGCACCATCTTGATTATAATTAGGCCTAGGGCAAACGTTGAACTTTCCATGCACCGAACTTAATTACATGAAAGAATGCCGCCTCATTATCACCTGATATCCATTGTTTTTAATGAGTTTGGTGCATGGAAAGTTTGACGCTTGTCCTAGGCCTTAGGAATTTAAAGGTAGTAGTGATGTTTTGAAAGTTTTCAAAATTTGGATGAGTTTTTAGGCAAGTCCAATTTGAGAACTTTCAAAACTTCACGAGTATCTATAAATTCAGAATCGTACAAGAAGACTGTACGATTTAAAAAGAGATAATACACTCAACAAAATTGAGCAACTCAATTGGGAGCTCTACAGAGTACAATATTTGGGATTTAATTGTACTCCTCTTGTCCAATCAGAATCGAGTAATTTTGTCAAGTGTATTATTAATGGCTTTTTATCACCACCATTTTCAGGCAGGGCCAGATTTATTAGACCTTTGAGCTGTTCTGCTTTTACAGAATACCTTGTGCAGCTTCCAATGACCTTTCTGACACTTTCTTTCACAATACCTTGCCAGCAAACACCCTTCACACTGCTTTAATTTCTTGTCTGCAGATCCACAGTACCAACACATTGGTATGTCTACACAGTGAGGTTTCCCTAACTTTTGGGCGTCCAAATTTTCTACTATCTTTTTTTGTGACTCTAGTGTCAATGGGGCTAGTAAATTTTTAAAGACAGGAACATAACGGCGGTTCAAATCATTAGGTGGAGCTGTTGATATGGCCTTAAATATAATGGTAACTTGATCCCTGTCTACGGGAACTGAAAATTCCATTTTTTCAATGTTTGGCACATAGTGCACCCACTTCCACAAATTATTTCCACTTTTCACTAACCGCAGGGGATCAACAGTTATAGAATTGCGGTCATCCTTCGAATCCACAGCCAAGTCACCGATGAAGCACAAGGCTAATGGGTCTTGTGCTCCACCTATAAATAATGTACTTTCTTCTGCGGCTACGGCAATAGTGTCACCTTTTACATTTAGTCGACTTTCAATTATCAATTCTGGGAGCAAAAGCAAGGACCCAGATAAGTTGGAGTACTCCTCTCCAACCATTTCAGCCTTAAAGGCATTACTAGGAAACTTATACCACATGTTTGAGCCTTTTTTGTATTTCTTGTTAATCAAGTTAGTATAGTTCTCTTTAGCTATCCGCAGCAAGGCGATTTCTTCCTGTAAGATGTCCTTGTTACTAGCATCGAGATCAAGAATCAGGTTTAACTGCTCTTCTTCTCTTCTCATGTAAGCTTGAAATGCCATTTCAGCCTTTGGATCTTTGCTCCAACATTGAATCATACTTCTATTAACGAATTCAATTAAAGGGCCTTCCATAGTTGCTAAAGAAACGCCGATGCCAGGAAGAGAGCGAAAAGGAAAGAACGCTATCTTATTTTCTGCAGACTTGGCACAACCAATCTTGTTGTAGTTATCCACCAAACGTTTTGCTTTAACGACCGGAAAAATAGTATTCCTTATTTTTGAAAAGCCAGTATCGGGGCCAGTTATTAAAGGAATTTTACCCTTAAGTCCAGTTAACGAGTTCTTTACAAATTCATCGATCAATGACTCGATCCTTTCAGGTGATATTTTGCCATAATAGTCCACGAAACACTTCTTGTAAAGATGACCAAGATTGATTTTGATGGTCTTGTTTTCCTTGAACTTAATGCAAATGTTAAAGTTTATCATTTCTAACTCAAGTTTATCCCTGTGATCAACTTCGATCACTTGTAGGTATTTTTGGTAAAGTCTTTCACCAAATTCATCTGTGGTCATATAATATGGTTGCTGCTTCTTGGGAGACGCCATTTTGGATTAAGTTGTGGACCGACGCCCAGGCTCTCGCGCTTACCTCTAAGAAAAAAAAGAGAAATGGCAATGAAACAAAAGAAACGAGAATGTAAAAGAAAGTAAAGGGAAAACATACCAGTAATATGCTAGAAAACGGTTCATTCAGCTTGTGGAAAGCTGTCATTCGAAAGACAAAATGTGCCAAAGGAAAGAGGTTTCATTTTCCATTTTATCTGAATCACGTGTTATAAATATAAACTCAAACGTTCACAAATTTATAAAAATACTAGTAAAGAGCTCAAAAGGTTTCAGTTTGCAGTAGTAAACTCTGCGATGAAATAAGTAGTTGTTTATTTTCGAGCTTCTATTAACTTTTTTCTTTTCGCTTTTTTTTTTTCTTTTTTCTTTTCTTTTTTTTTTTAATTTCGTCATTTCGTGTGAACACCCCAATGATTAAAAATCAATAGGCTAATAGAAACTAAATCATGAAAAAGCGTTTTCCTAAAGTTCTTCGAATTCTACGATAACAATTTTGTAAGTTTTTCTTAGGAACTTGGATAGATTTTCAAAAATGTAGTGTGAGTGGGGGTGTGACGGGGCCGCCATATATGGATAAAGAAGCTATTTATTATGCAGATTACTCCATCTCACTTCCGATATGATGGAGAGATGTTGAACGTTTGTCTTCTTCTACTTCAGAAATGGGCTCACCGGCCTGAAGTCTGAATCTTGCACTATGGCAACACAACTTTAAATTAAGACCAGAAATGTAGAGAATAAGGATGCCTCGAGAGACTAAGCCAGATGAATGGGTTGTGCTGGTGTTGCGCCGCTTCCAGCAACAGGTAAAAATGGAGCAACATAGCTCCTTCGTATGTCGGAATTAACTGAATTATTCTCATCTCTCTTGAAATTATTGCTCCTCAGACTATCCTAGTACATCGTATTCTGCTCTGAATGAGCTTTGTCGGTCGTTGGAGAACTGAATTCACTCAAATTACCCCGCATTTTATGACTATTATACTGAAGGTGTTTGAGTTGAACGCCAACACGTACCTACACCATGTAGTTGGCTGCTCATTTTTGCTCTACCCGCGCGATTCTTTATTTTTTAATTCAATGATGGCTAATCTTTGATGACTAAGCGATATTAAATTAACCCCGAATGAATATCACAGCAAGTTTTCCACGTTAAGCTAAAGCCTCCTTCGTATTTAGGTCTAGAAGTAAATTATAATCAACTGGTATTGTTATTATGAAACAACATCAGTCATTGAATTGGACTCGACTTGTGTACAGCTAATTCGTTTTCTATGTTAAACACAACAATAAATTATTTTTATGTCGAATAAAAAACATTCCTAGGCACTTTATTCTATCTAATGTTATTCTACTAAGTTTGAAATTCAAGTCCTTGTCTTACAACATAAAATATTAAGGTAAATTTACATTGTGTGTTAATTTTAATTTGACCACGTCTGTGGCTTACTGTAGATTCGAATTCTTTCACATAAAATATCTAATTACATATTTAATAAATTCTATACAACTACCTTGTATTTAAAACAGCCCTTTAGAGTAAAAAAAAACTAGTGTTTTTTGTTTTTTCTGATAAAATATGCTTGGGAAGATTCAAAGGTCAAATTTTCATTGATGGATTTCGTGAGTTCGTAACCCATTAATCCATTCCAATTTCCTTTAAATTTTATTGAATTCGTACAGTTTCAGAGAATTAAAAAATTCTTTTAATTAATATCCTAACTTTCTTTTTATGCTACTTCATTAACTATTTACTTTTGTCATTTGCGTATTGTTTTGATTGTAATTTGATTATGTTGAATGATAAATATACATGTCGTTTGATTTTTTTMTCCACTCAACCCACTTTATACCAAAGTGAAATTTTAAAATTGATTTCTAAATATTTCGAAGGACTGAAATGTGTAACCCATGCATTTGTGAATGGTTTCAGCTTGTAATTTTTGTTTTAGAGTGGTAAGCAGGCAGGCCCGTTTCAGTGCTTAATAAAACAATAAAAGATTACAAAAATATATAGGTATTTCAGGTTAGAACTTGTTTATAAATAAGTGTGCATCGATACATGAATGTTTGCATTTATGTGCATCATCTATTTGTATAATCTATCAKCTAGACATCATAGGTTAAATTAATATTTTTAGTATTGTATTAGTAAATTTCTTGTAATACTTATATTTTTCTTCGTAAAGATCAATTTATAATGAATATTAAAAGATTATTTCTTWATAAAAATAGACCTAAAATTTGGTCAATATTGAATATTAAATTTGCCAAATTTTTAAGATCATACTTCAAATTCATTCAGTTCCTTTGGACAAACAGCATTATCTAACATTTTTTTAGACAAAATGTTATTCAATAAAAATAATAAAGAGTGCTTATTCTCAAGTTATTAATGCTGATATACAAAAATACTTGTACGTCACTTGTGCTTGACACTGTCAATATGTTAAGGCAAGGATTGTTCATCGTTGGAACAAATATTAGTTTTTCTTCTAAAATTCTTTCATATTTTTTTCCTGTTCTATTTTATTATGTATGTCCACTTTTTCAATTTTATTGGGATTTTTCTACCCTTTATTCCTTTCAGTTGTTCTCTGTTTCACTTCCTTGATTCAACACAGGAAGCCCATTCATCTTTAATCAGCATCTTTAAATGATGCATTAATTCTCTAAAGAATGCATTGTTGTGTCTACAGTATAGTAATTTATTTTTGTCTGAAATCTATTTATGGTACCAATAATTAATTAATGGTGACAAGATTTGAAAAGACCAAATACTGTCAATCATGCTGTAAGTTCATTAGAGCTATGGTCAAGTATGGGAGTTAAGCACTGTATGAATAAAGATTATTATCATTATTATTATTATTATTATTATTATTATTATTACTACTACTACTACTAAAAATCAACTTCTAAATTCCAATTGGAATTACAGTGGATGAATAGCTACTCTGTAGAAATGCCACTGCCAAATCCCATTTATTTATTTATTTTTATTTATTTACTACTACTACTTAAGGTGGCTTCATAGGCAGAAATAAACAGCATTATTTGGTTTAATACAGACAACACGTTGATACCTGATAGGCCATGAACCATATTAAAGTCCATAAGTTAAGGGTTAATTCTCAAAATGAATTTGATCACATACAATATAGCCATAGCAACACACATCAGCCATAAAGAAGGTAATTTTTTAATTAAAAAATTAAAAACTCTAGTTTGCCAGGGTAATTTTTTAAAACTTTAATCTAAATTTATTAGATTATCTTTTATATGACAAGAAAGTGAAAGAGTTGGTACTACAGAATCAAAAAATAAGATTTAGATTTTCCTGAATAAAGTGTTTTCCATTGTGTGGAATTTGTTCACATTTTGCCAATAACTTTAACTTTGTATGATAGAAGATCTCTACAAATATTAAATTTTTTTACTGTACAGTTTTTGAATTATTGATGGAAAAATAGTAGCGTGTGAGAGGCCTTTTTGCAATATCATCAAAATAGAATTCTTGAAATTGCGGTATTGTGCATGCTCACCTTCAAGCACAGTAAACTCTATAAAGCCACATTATAAAACTTTCAATTCTATAAAATGGTTAATAATTTCAGTTACCATTGGAAGGGCCTTTACCAAAGAGCGGCAATGAAAGCAGAGAGCAGATTAGTGACTGTCTGGTGCATATTAGTGACCACAAGTTCATTAGTGTGGTGTCTGGGCTGGCAAGAATGATTAAAGAACCGCAGTTCCTGGTAAGTATTAAACACCAAATATCTAGATGTGCTCCAAGCTGACCTCTCTGAGACTCACAGAGTCATAAGCAAAGCAAGTGAAAAAAAGTGTAAATTACAGTTACAAGAGGTTGACTTGTTTCTCTTGCAGCATTTCCATTTACTTTTCCCGCCAATAACGTTGTATATTTCTTTAGTGTGTGCTAAATTTTCGAGTATAATTCAGCAACCCATTTTTGGGTTGCTATAATATTGGCAGGAAACAAGTTTGACAAAGTCCTTTGTCCAGTGCATGTTATCCTGGTTGAACTGCCCATTACATGCTTTATACAGCATACAAGATCCCCCACTTTTGAGGGTGCTCAATAGTTATTGAAGAAGGTGTTCATAAACTTTGATACCCCTTTTGTTTTTTTTGTTGCAGTCTGCTATGAGCTCAAATAGAATACAACTTGCTTCAGAATCCAATGTGATCATAATGAAAACACTTGTGAAATGTTTCGAAAAGGTACACACAAAGCTATTGGGATTTTAAAATAATTCAGTCCTATCCTATTCAGTATTCAGTATTCACTAATTGATTTATTCATTCATTCCATTATTCTTTTCTTGAGTCAGTCAGTGGGCCAGTGCGCCAGTGCGCCAGTGCACCAGTGTGTCAGTGTGCCAGTGTGCCAGTGTGTTAATGTGTTAGTGTATCAGTGTGTCAGTCAGTATGTCAGTATATCAGCCATTCAACCATTCTTTCAGTCTGTTAGTCAGACAGATAGCCAGTCAATCAATCAATCATTAACTTGCATTCCATTGCCATTGCTTCTAGAATCCTCAGCAATGTGCTGCATTACCAGATGAAGTTCTTCTAAAAATTCTTTTACCAAGTATTTGCCAGGCAAGTATAACAGGTGCTTCTAATGCTTGTCAAATGTGCACCTTACATATTACATCAAAAGATTTGAGGCCCTCAGGTTTATTTTTTCTATTTGATTTTGCCATAGATACAGCTCTTAACAAGCAGAGTTTGTACATGTCTTCCAGTAAAAGAATGTTACAACGAACAAAGTATATTAAATCTAAGTTATCTCATATTCTTATTGTACAGTTTGTCACACAAGCTAGTGGTATCCCATATGAAGCAGAGCAGAAGGACGAGGCTGCCAAAATACTTTCTCACATCAGCAAGTACCATTTTTCTGTGCTCTTTAATCGTATTGCGATAAGGTACTTTTGCTGAATCTTTAATGCATTTCAAGAGCCTGTAATATGAGAATGCTTTATATATCTTTAGATTGTATTTCAATTCCTGCTACAACGAGTCATGTTTTTCATGACATCTTTACTCTTTCCTATTCTTCTTTGTTCATTTAAAAGGCTTTTACAGCAGCCATTTTGTATGCAAAGAACGAAACGTGTTTTCATAAAAAGAGATTGCATTTCCCAGAGGGGAAAAGTCCATTGTTTTGCTTCATTAAACACCTTAATTTATATTAATTTCTGTCTATTTGTCAGACTTCATGTGTTAGCAAATTCTGAAGACAATTCTGATACTGGTGATCTGGAGCTGATTAAACACCTAAATGTCACCAGTTCTTCACTGAAAATTCTTCTTCAAGGTATGAAAAAGGAAAAGAAAGGAAGACGGGAAGGAAGGAAGAGAGGAAATGGGATGGAGGGAAGGAGGACGGGAAGGGAAGAAAGAAAGATAGGAAGTGGGATGGAGAGAGGAAGGGAAGGAAGGAAGAAAGGTGGGCAGTATGGAAGGAGGGAGGAAGGGAAGGATGGAAGGATGGAAGGGAAGGGGATAGGGAAGGAACGAAGATGGATGGAGAGAGATAGGAAGGAAGGAAGGAAGAAGGAAGGGAGATGGAAAGGAGGAAAGAAAGAAGGATGAAAGGAAGAAAGAAAGAAAGGGAGAAAATATGAAGGGGAAGAAGGGAGGGAGCTAGAAGGGGGACAAGAAGGAGAGGAGGAAGAGAGGAAGAGGAGGAGGGAATATGGATGGAGGGTGTAAGTATCTTTCAAAGAGAAAGAGAATTTGTATAATACTGTACGTTCGGCAAATAGTAGTTGCAGTTAATGACCATTCTGCATGCATTAATACTTTTTAAAAAAGCACCTCGTTATTCATTTCAAGTACATTTTTTTGGGGGATTATTTTCCATATGTAGAGGGAATCAAGGTGTTCAAAAATCTAAAGAAGCCAGGCCAACTTGCATTTGTTGCTGGTCTTGATAAAGTAAGTTTGATTTCTTTTCTTTTCTTTCAAATGTATGGCCCACCAAGATTTTATGTAGCTAGATAACTAGCTAAAAACTAGTGAGAGCTACGTCGGTGTTTCTAATCAAACAGTAATGATAAGAGGGTAAATTATACACCGTGAAAAGATCGGAAAAAAAGTAAAAGCTTTTTACTTTGACGAAGGACTAGCGTCCAAAATGTTAGTAGGTTTTTTCATCTTTTCACGGTGTATAATTTACCCTTTTATCACTACAGGATTTTATGTAGTTTCTTCCAGTTTGCTATTTCCCATGAATTCCTAGTTTAATAATAAAACAGTGTTAATAATAATAATATTAAAAAACAATGACAATGATTACAAAGCTTCTGTTTGTTTGTTATCAGGCTATTTGGAACTGGGTTGAAAACACTCCTGAAGAATTTGCTGAGCTACAAAGACAACCATCAAGAGAGCTTTCAGGTAAGCTTTTCTACTCCTGCATTTAAACCTACCATGGCTGCAGCTTCCCCAATTTTTTGCGCCAAAAATACGATAAAGGAAAAACGTTTACTATCTTTTTATAGCTATTTTTCTTTTTTGAATATGCTTAATTTCCAAACCTCCCCCCTCCACTTTTCAATATGCTCCACGGTCCCTGATAATGAAGGCAGCGCAATTCTCTGTTGCTCAGGGTTAAACTAGTTGATTTTGTGTTATATATTCATGTATTCTTGAGAAGATCTGTGAAAGTATTTGATAAATACCATTGGTTTGTTTTGCCGCTGTAATGAGACTAAACCTTAAGTATTTGAGTCTAAATCCATGAAGATAGTGGAATTTTCAAGTTTGAAGAGATCTTTTTTCCATAGACAGGTTTCAAAGTTATTTTGAATGTGAGCCTAAATGACAAATACAAAATTAATGGTACACAGGAGTGGCGGATCCGGGGGGGCACGGGCCTGGCCCCCCCACAAAATGTTGGTTCACATGAAATATAAATGCATAGATTCGATTTTTAATACTGTTATTAAGCTATTGTTGTGATTTTTTCCAGTGCCCCCCCCCCCCCAAAGATTTTCAACTTCCGCCACCCCTGGTACAAATTCCATCGAAAAAAGTGTGATTTCTTTATTTGTATTTTCCCATAAGTCTGGCATGCAAGATTAATTTGAGAGGGGTCTATTGTATTTAGTGTACTAATTTTTCTTGTATTTACAGATTTTGCAGAGAGGCTTTTCGATCTTGTTGACAACTTTGCCGAAAACTCGAAGAGAAAAGCTGCTGTCTGGCCATTGCAGACCATGTTGCTTATTCTTTGTCCTGTAAGTTGTTTGAGTCACTCATAAAATGGCTTCCCAACAAACCTTATTCATCTTGGTGCAGTGTTTTCCCATTTCAGACCACGTGTCGTTCCCTTGAGTAATATTTCTGTGTTTAACGGTTGTGTATGAGAAGGCACATGAATATGGATACAACTCAAACAGATAATCTTATTCTCAAGAGAATGACACGTGGTAATAAGCTCTATTGATGCGTTCTGATTGGGCCGTACAAAATATGGGAAGAAACCAAGAGAGCATAAAAAAGAGTTATTTATGCTCTCTTGAAGAAACTCATATTTTGCGGCATTTAGCTTAGGAAAGATAAGCAAAATTTTGGTATTCTTTGGTATTGATAGTATGAGGAACGACATATTCTTTGAACCAAAAACCCAGCGCGCAAAGTCACTGTTAAGAGCAGATTTTGTACGGCCCTGACCGTGACGGTGCCCAATAATGTACAAAAATTTAAGCTGCTTTAGTGATGATCTTGCTTGTGGGTATTGGATTAAAAGATGTAATGCAGTCACACACGAAATCTAATTATACGACAATCAAATAAAAGTTTTTTTTGTTTATTTTAGACTCTTTTGCAAGAAATCGCTACATCGGAAACCGTCACAGACAGTTACAAAGTCAACAAGGTAAAGCATCTTTTTGTGAGCTAGTTTCCTTACAGTGTATGTATGTCTCATCCCAGTAACATACTCATGAGAACTGTATTTGTTTGCCTATTGGAGCCTATTGTTTGCCTATTGATGCCAATTGCAGGAGCAGGTGTAGCTCAGTTGGTGCACGGGCATCAGATCTACAGTGTAGAGGTCCACAGTTCGATCCTCAGGATCTCCACATCTGTTTCGACTTCTCTCTGTTCTGTGTAGCTTCAGCTTTAAATACCCGTAATAAGGAGCACTAATAGTCTGACAGGGATAAAGGGCGCACCTTTACACATAAGCCCCTAGCTCGGGAGAATTAAGCAACCACTCCCCGCGGTATCAAAGTAAAAAAATAGCTTTATCTTTTAGCACTGTCTAACTAGTATTGCAATAATTATTGCACCTAGGTTGTGCATGAGACGACACATGAATCTTATTCACAAGAGAATGACACATGTTCTGAAATAGGAAAACATTATTGGTATATAAAGTTATTTTGCCTTTCTATCAACAGAAAGAGTTTTTAGACAACCTAAAGAAGGCATTAACCAGCACGAAGACCCTGAGCGAGAGTGCTGCAGTCTCCTCTGTCAAGTTATGTAAAGCAGCAAGCTACATGCGGCCTGAGGATAACTCTGTTCTTTGTTTCCTCGTATTAACCATCCTTAATGAACTCAAGGTTTGTAAGGAACCCTGAAGACGGGACAATGTAACCAAATCGAGGCTCTGGGTTGTTTTTTTTTAACTTCAGCCTCAATTTTGGGACATGTTTCCCTTGATTTTATTATTATACCTGCTTATTTTTGGAAAAAAGTTCTTGAAAATTGCATTAGATAAGACCATACTAACTCTGACGTAATCATTGTGGCCAACCAATCAGCGTGCACGTTATATCTCAAACTACGTCGTGTTTCTAAGGTTCTTCTCATGCTCTACAGTGCTTAGAGTGTTTTTATCACAGTATAGAGACATGTGCACGCATTTCAAGTTGCATTCATTAAATATTTTTTGAGGATTTGACACAAGCGCTGCTTTGTTCTGATTTTAACTACAAACTACTATATTTCCCGCTATATTTTACAGGCTTTACTCTTCAACCTCAACAAACCGTTCAGCCTTGGTTCTGGTAGTATTACCTCCACAGAAGATCTGATGGTGGACTGTTTTGTATCCAGCTTCAGGAACAATTATAGAAATATTCAACACTTTGAACCGTGTCTCTTGACCACTTCGCCTGTTATATTCAACCTAGTGTCTGTAAAGAGTATCTATCTTATCGTTACTGAGGTAGGCATTCCTCTACCTTGCTAATAGACCTCCTCGGCTCTGATGTAATGTTGTCCCATTTCAGACCACGTGTCATTCCCTAGAGTATCATTTCTTTTTTTAAGGATTGCGCTCGGTTGCACATGAGAAGACACATGAATATTGATACAACTCAAACAAAGAATATTATTCTCAAGGTAATGACACGTGGTCTGAAATGGGACAACATTACGCTCGAGCGCTCCAGAGCAGAGGAGGTCTATTAGTCAGTGGCTAACAAACCCTTAACCTGCAACCCCAAGGGTTTTTCTCTGGGTTCTCCTGTTCTCGCCTTCCTTCACCATACCCAGCACGCTAAATTCTAATTCGTACTGTGAGCTAGACGTACTCAACCTAGACTGTTGACAGTCCCTCTTTTCCCTTCTAACTCAGTGGAGTCAATTTTTTCACCTACTGACTTGGTCGCGTCAAACCAGAGGTTGTTTGACGGTTTTACAAAGTTATATATTATATTATATATATTGAATTATATAGATTTAGTGTTACCCTCTTGCAAAACCAGGGCAAATTGTTTAGTTGATTTATCTTTTCTTGGTAATCACTGTATGTGTTTTTATCAATAATAATGATAATAATGATAATAATGATGATGATGACGATGATATGATGATGATGATGGTGGTGGGGATGATGATGTGATGGTGATGATGATGATGATACTAGTAGTAGTAAATAATGATGATGATGATGATGATGGTCATGATAATAATAGTAATCATGCGTTTTCATTCTATTTGCAGGCTGCTCTTGGTTGGTGGCCTAAAGCAGACGTACTGTACCCTAAATCACAGCAGATCCGTGCAATATTCTTGGTACGGCGTGACTTTATTTTCTTTAATATCCTATTACACTTTTTACCAACCTAATCTTCTTTCCTTGCTTAATGTTTTTACAGCACGTTCTGAATAAAATACGAACTGCTGAGCAAGAGGCACAGCAATCGAGACTAAGTCAGGTAGGAGCGTGATATTACGCAGTGGTAGCTGTGTGTTATTAGAGGAGCGGCGTTTACGTAACGTTTGTAGTCCTACTGTCCAATTACTGTCCAAACGGTGCTTTATATGGCATATATTTGCTTCTACTCGCGACATTCACTAGCAGCTAGCATAAATAGGAGCTCTGTATATCTTATTTCATTCAGTTCCCACCAAAGAATCCTAGTTATATAATCTCTTTATGTCGCACTTCCTGCTTCCCTCATAGCCATCGTGTCTTCCATTGCCCCTCCTTCCCTATCCCTATCCCTCACGATTCCTGTTCACCAATGCGCATTTTCATATAGCCTGCGTAGCAGCGCTTTGGGGAGAAAGGAGGGGGATTGGAGAGGAGGGAAGAGAAATGAGGTAATAAGAGAAATAAGGCGTAATGTTTTGCCCATTTCAGACCATGTGTCATTTCATTGAGAATAAGATTCTTTGTTTGAGTTGTATCCATATTCATGTGTCTTCTCATGTGCAACCGAGCGCAAACCTTAAACAAAGAAATGATACTCTAGGGAATGACACGTGTTGTGAAATGGGAAAACAGTGGTTTAGGTCTATTATCATACACATCCCCATCTCTTGTTTACCAAATATAAAATGGACTGTTGTATATAAGTAGTATGCTATGGAATTTTGCGTGCCATCGTATGAATCTATGTTTGGTTCTTTTCAGATTTATAAAGTGAAAGAGATTCACAAAAGAGGTCATCGAGAGTCGGATGACATGCCCGCAGGAAGAAGAGACAAAGAGTTGTTATTGTGTCTGGTTAGGTTGTTCTACGCTGATCCTGTTTTTGCTTTCCACGTAAGTCAAATCCTACCACAGGATGACCAATGTACCTAATCCACTGCTTTCCCATTTCAGACCACTGCCATTCTCTTAAGAGTAACATTTTTTGTTTGAGTTGTATCCATATTAATGTGTCTTCTCGCGTGCAACCGTTAAACAAAGAAATGGTACTCTAGGGAATGACACGTGGCCTGAAATGGGAAAACAGTGGATTAGCTCTATTCATGGTTTTGTAGCTTTTGTAACAAGATTAGATGGACCCTTCTCACACAACACCATAAGAAATAAAACCTTTTTTTAACGATGCGCAACCTCATCCTGGAGCGCTTGAATGCGAGGCCACGCGTGGGAAATCTATTGTTCCATTTAGCGTTGCTGCCGCGTGATAAAGGTCCATCATTTCCCTTCCCTTCCCTTCCCTTCCCTCTCGTCCTTTTCTACCTCTGTATTTCTTTCCTCTCCGTTTTCCCATAATTCCTAATCCCGTTAAGTTTCCGATTCCTCTCGTCCCTTTCCGTTCTATTCTCCATTCATTCCCCGACACCTCGCCTTCCTTTCCATGCCTACTTATTAGTCAGGGAAAAATGCATGCCAAAAAGAGGAAAAAGAAATCCCCGTATTGAAATGATCTATTTTCAATCAAGGCTTCTTGTTATTGTTGCCGCAATTTAGTAAGGATTTGGTTGATTTCAGAACCAAGACACACCTGGTTGGGAAATCCAGAAGAGCTCGTCACAAATCATCATGGGTCTTGTTGATCTTGTCCTCAAAAAGTCCTCGTGTTTTGATATCAGAGAAGAAGCTGCCAAGGTATGTGCAATTCAAAAATAAAGCAATTTCTTTTTACTCGGGCTTTCAAAGAAATGCCCTAGGTATAAATTGGGCTTTATTTGCGTTCTGTCACAAATCACAGTTGCGTTCAAAGCGCATGGCAAGTTCTATGCGCGTGCGTAGTATGCGCCATAAGCATAAGCACATGGTCGAGCAATGGAGGAATTTTTCAAGGTTTCGTCAGAAGGATGACAGTGTTCACGAAGAATTCTTTCGATTTTCTGCTATGAAGCCCGAGTTCACGCAGATATGCGTCTAGTTTGACTTTGAAAATTGTACGTAAGATTTGAACCGTACCGTGACGGTGACGTCATCATTTTCGTAACGTGACTGTGTCGTGATGTTTGCATAGTCATTGTCTTTAAAGTGAATTTCATTTGACTCTGATATGCAAAGCATTGATTACTAACTTGAATGACTTGGTTTCAGACACTATATCGCTTCTTCCAAGCAGAAATCGTCGAAATGTGGAATCCTGTAGCACCTTTAGCCACTTTCTGGGAGATTAGGTAATTAAGTGCACTATTGAAACTGTTCTGCACACAGATAAGTTGAATGGATTGTCAGTATCTCGGCGTTTATTGGATGATCTCTTTCCCACTTCTGTTGACCTAACTATTCAAACTTTATCATGTGACCAGAGAGACCACGTGATCATTCTCACCTTAAGTCTCTTAACAGTGGAAGGTATTTTGTCCTAATATGGTGTGGTATGATCACGTGACTTGTCTTCACTGTGCATCTCAATTGGATTAGCTATTTTGGAAATCGCATTTAAAAACTCCATTTTGGATTTGTGCCATATGAATAAATATTACCGCCACCCGGTTAGCTCAGTTGGTAAGAGCGTCGGTCTGTTGTGCGGGAGGTCGTGGCTCAAGCCTCGGCCGGACCAACACTCAGGGTCTTAAAATAACTGAGGAGAAGGTGCTGCCTTTGTAATTACATCTGCAAATGGTTAGACCTTCAAGTCTTCTCGGACAAGGACTTAAAACCGTAGGCCCCGTCTGTCTTCACTATATAACCCTGTATAGGCGACGAAAAAGAACCACGATTTGAATGCAGAAAACAATGGACTAGTACTTGTTATTTACCATATGCTGTTATATTGAATTACATTTTCTAGTTCCCACGTGTTCTTTGCCATCTGTGAAATACTCATCAATCATGGCTCACACAGCACTAGATTATTAAAATACCTGAAGGATCTTATTCGGTGTAAAAATGAATTCCTAAGTAGGCACAAGGTATGTGGTATGCATACTGGATGATATAATACATTTACTCTCCGCCTCCCCCTATGCCTCCCCCTCCGCCTCCCCCTCCTCCTTCCCCMAAAAGCACTCACACTCATAAATAATGCAGTTTATGGCATTTTAATCTTACTTTCGCCTTGCAAAAAGAAACTGCATGTGTATGATGTTTTCCCATTCCAGACCACGTGTCATTCCTTAGAGTATCATCTATTTGTTTAACGGTTGCACACGAGAAGACACATGAATATGGTTAGAACTCAAACAAAAAATCTTATTCTCAAAAAAATGACACGTCGTCTGAAATAGGAAAGAATTACGCCCAATGTAAAGAAGTCTATGGAACAGATCGGCGACAAAAACATCTAATGCCATGTTAAATGAAAATCTGTTCTGTGTTATTTGACAGGAACATGCATCTACTGGCTGCCACATACCAGTCTGTTCTCTGGCACACAATAAGCTTGAGGTGAGTCGTCGTGATTAACGTTGGCGTGCGTTATAAAAAAACACATACATCGGTTGCATCACAGAGTGCCTTGTTTTCACGAGCACCTGTTATCGGATACCATGTACCTTGATCATCAGTATCATGCATTATCTAACAACACACCCATCGGTTACGTCACACGGTGCTCTGTTTACGCAGCGCACACTCATCGCACACCCTATTTCTCGATCATCAGTATCATGAATTATCTGATAGCACACCCATCGGTTGCGTCACGCGGTGCTCTGTTTACAAAACGCGCACCTGTTATCGGACATCATATACCTTGATCATCAGTATCATACATTATCAGGCAACATGCTCACCGATGGAATTACAGTAGTACGTGCGTCTAATGCGTGCGCCAGCAAATATGCTCTTTTTTCCCTTCGTTCCCATTGGCTGTGTTATCTTTTGTAACCTGATTGATGTAATATTGGTCCTTTTCAAATCCCACTACTTACTTTTAACCTACTTTTTTCTCATTCTGGGCCTTGTTGTACGAAGGGGGGATAGTGCTATCCAATGGATAAATCTTATCCAATGAAAAAATTTATTGTATAATAGCGTCGACTTATCCACTGATAGCTTCTTGATTGGTCCTTTTCTCATTCTGAAACACAAACCGTTATGTTTTATCAGGAAGCATTTCTCAGCTACTTATGGAGCTCAGACATCGAGGCAGCGTTGTTGGCTCTGTCGTGTTTCGGACACTTGTGTGAAGAGATGGACATCCTGCAAAGCTCAGAAAACCTTAACGAGCTTCACAACTCGGGTAACATGAATGTCATGACTGAACTGGCTGCTGAAGCAACGAGATTCACTGCAGGTAACGGGACAATGTTCTACTCCATTCTTTATCCCTCCCTCTATAAACATCAACATTTGACCTGAGTTTTCTATATTCATTTGCTAGTGAACAATGTCATAGTAGGGTAAAGCTTAGTGTCAATATTCTCATATCGTAGGACGTGCTGCTCTTCAGAAGAAAATCATGGCATTGTTACGACAGTTTGACCGGCAAACACCAGGCAATGTACAGGTGAGTGACTGAATGGTAAGGCTAGAAGGAGATGTAGAAAACCGACACATGCATGGTATACAGGATTCATAACCTTTAGTTTTAACCGTACCCTGAAGCAACCTCTGGTTTGACCAAAGCCAGGCCAAAGGTAACTCACAGATCGAACCCTGAAACAAACTCTGGGCTGATCAAAGTCAGGGCACGGATAACTCACAGTTGGAATTGAAATTTAGCATGTTAGGTTTTGCAGAGGGAGGAAAACTGGAGAACCCGAAGAAAAACCCTCCAATCAAGAGAGACACCAAACAAACTTTACTCATGGTGCGCAAAACCTCTATACTAAAGAGTATTTCTCTCGTAGGCCTGGGAAAACACCTACACGAGGTGGCAAAGACTTACATACGGACTGACGAACTATGGTAAAGAGGACAGTGGAAGTATGGCTGTCCAATACCTTTCGTCTGTACGCAAGAGAACTGGCTCTAGTTTGACGAGGTTGGCCACTAAAAATATTGAGGTCAGTAAATTCTTTGGCTATGTACATTTTATTACTACGCTATGTTTTGAAATTGTTAAGAGGAATCGCTGCTTTTCTATGATCACCCAGTCCCTAAGGTTTTTGTTAGGAAACCTTATTAGGGTATGAACCTTTATCACAATCAATCAATCAATCAACCTTTATTAATGTGTCAATGTATTTAGTCTCAGAGACTAATTGGGGACACAAATAAATCAATAAATGTATCTATACAATTACGAAAAAAAAAAAAAGAGAAATTAAGCTAAAATTGCATCTACTAATAATTTCTAAAAGCTATAATAATGAAATATAATTTAAAAAAAAAACCTAGAA
>NW_022261843.1:54020-82065 GCF_009602425.1 Actinia tenebrosa
TTTAACGGATGAAATGAAATTTTCTCAACTCTTTTTGTCCAAGATTGTAGCTATGAATTACAAATTATGCACGAGTCACAGTTGTTGCTAATTAAGTCTGCAAGATTTTTACGCCCTATAACATTTTTAAAGGACTGGAGGCTCGGCCTTTCTTTCACGCGGCACCCATGTTGACTGGAACAACAGATTTGCTCACGTGGCCACGCATTCAAGCGGTTCAGCAAGAGGTGACACGTGATTAAACAAAGGATTTGCGCTGAGTGACAAATGTCCATTTGGTTCTTTTGCAGGAGTCTTTGAATGAATGGACTTACATGACGGGATTCCTGTGTTCTCTAGGAGTGGTGTGCCTGACAACACACCAGACAATCAGGTTAGGAAAAAGCCTTTGTAATTCCCTTGTTAGTGCTAATTTTTCTGTCTTTTTCCGTACGCTATGTCCTAAATAGGTCCTCTAAAACAGTACCACAATGCACTGCAAAGCCAACTAGACACAGTTTATGACTCGACCTCAGAAGGGCTAATGAGATGCTGTTACACTGATTTGTGCCGCAGTCATGAAACCATGCAACTTGAGTGTTGTGTGTAGCAATAGACCAAATGCAAAACCTGCACCGATGTGAGGCTTAAGTTGTGAACAAAGGGATCTGGCACGATTCGTGACTTTTGTATCACGCCAGATTGCTTTGAATCACGCCAGATCCCTTTGTCCACAACATAAGCTTCACATCGGTGTGAGTTTTGCATTTGGTCTATAATAGCTTTAATAGACCCCTTGCATGTGACGTCAAAGCAGCTCCATTTGGGGGACAAAATAAGAGAATTCCAATCTCCTGAAAATTGGAAACCTATTGTTACGTCCTCCAAATTGAGCTGCATTCCGACGTGTTGCAAGAGGTCTATACAAAATGTATCCGTGCGAGTGCAACCGAGAGTGTCGTAAATGGCAATTAGGAATATCGTTATCATATTTTGATTTTTTCCCCCTTCGTTTCTTAGGAGATACAGCCGTGCATTACCATCAGCCGTACCGTCTGGCAGCACCGACACCCAGGGGAAAGACAACTCAAACGTAGCAAGGTCAGTGAACACGAGCTATCTATACTAGACTTGCGTCTGCTAATGCGCCACCTCTCATCACTGCGGTGGTGCCTGCCACAAGTCTATGGCTGCTTATTTACGTGTGTCTTGCTTCGTTCTTGTTTTTCTTTATCCATTTTAAAAATCGTTTCTTTATCTCTGTAGATTTCTCAAAGACATGCTTAGCCTTCTCGTCTGCAGTAACGAAAAACACGGAGCCAAGGTTTGTGAATTTGTGTGAATTTTCATACTCCTACAGCAGTTTTTGTTATTTTTGTTTTGTTTAATTAAATTTGAGCATGGACCATGGACCCAATGAGCGCTTCGCAAAGCTTGCAATAACTATAAACTCGGCATAATCTGCATTAATTTGTTTGTAGGTTTTTTTCTGTGCAATTACCGATCAGCGTAAAATATATTACATTTACAGACGCTGCATTTGTCATGGGGTTCCTGACTCGTACCATCACATTGAATCGCTTAATGATGATTTTACCCTGGCTATTTGGTTTTTCGTTGGTAAATAGTGACCCATGTAAACTGGACTCTTTTCCCTGAACAAGTTTAAAGTTGCGCGCAGCACTTGCACTTTTTGTTCATCTGAGTCTTATGAGTTAAGCTTCATTAACTTAGACTCACTCCAGGTTTTTGTTGATCCAGATACGCAAGACTGTAAACGAGCTGATCGGAACACAACTGAGTTCAACGTTGTACCCAATCCTATTTGAAGAAATCAAGAATGTCTTGAAGAAGTTTTTCAATGCTGGTGGTCAGGTGAGATTTTTAAAATATATTTTCACTATGGGAATTTGCTCACGAAGCCCTAGGCACGAAGGGAATAAGATGCTCAAATTCCATGGTGAGAATAGTTGAGGTAACAACTATCTTTCGTGTAGTTAAGGGTTATAAAGGAATCTTGTTTTGTTTGTTTACAGGCCATTTTACAGGACACTAATACATTGTTCGTGGATCAGGTAAGCTGTCATAATAATGATGCACTCCTAAACCAGCACAATCACCAACACAAACATCATCGTTATTGCGCAATTGATTGTATTATCGTATGGAATTTGTGCAATACAAGTAATAAACATGAATTATTATTATTATTATTATTATTATCAGCATCATCATCATCCTTATCACTCAACCACCACCACCTCTGTCACCATTCACATTATTGCCATTATCAACATCAACATCACCACCACCAGCGCCATCATCATCATCATTATCATCAACATCATCACCGGCAATCAACGGCACTGCCATCGTCATCATCATTATTGACAATGACAACTTCATCATCACCAACAAAAATGACATCAAAAACATCTTGCATCATCAGTAACAAATGACATCACCATCTTTATCATCAACGACAGCAACTAAAGTAACAACAACACCAACTACAACTACAACAGCAATACCAGCACACTACTATGATGCATCTAATCATGACCACAATTCAACATAAAGCATTACTGAGGGGGAAACGATTTTCATTTGATACTATACAAGCATTCTATAGTAACTGACAATATTGATGGTGGTTATAGGTGATCACTATCATGAGACACATACTGGACAACAAGGGAAAGAAAGAGGGCTTCCAACCTGGAAGTATTGAGGCCATGATACTCACCTTAGTAAGGTAAAGAACACTTTACCATTAATTCCTCGCTTGGTTGCTTTTTTATTGATAATGAATGGCGGTTTCTGTTATTTAATGGTTCATAAACGGTTCATAAACCAAGTTCACCCTGCGGTCGTCACATGTGAATTGAGTTTGTTTGATGTGTTGTTCTCTCCTATGCTACGAGGGTTTTGTCTGGGTTCTCCGGTTTCCTCCCTCCGTAAAAATCAACATGTGAGTTGAGCGTTGTGTGCATAGAACATTAAATAAAGTGGTAGTGCGTGTGAGCGAAAGTGTCCCCAATTAGTGCGAAACGACTAGTAGTAGATTAGTAGAACGACTAGACACTTAAATAAAGATATGTATTTTTATTTATTTATTTATTTTTACCATTTTCCCTTTCATCGTTAGATATGTTCGTAACCTACCACTGAGCTCTCAGTCACTTCAGATTAAGACAAAGCTCTGCAACCTTGTTGATTTGGTAAGACTCCTTTATACAGACTCCCTTGATACATGGTTCTAGTGAAAGAGAAAACCTGTTTTCCTTGCACAAGTTAACAGAAGACTTATACTTTTTTTTCTGTTTGAAGGTAATGACCAGAAGAGAGGAACTGCTCTTCCACCAAGAAATGAAGTTCAGAAACAAACTCGTTGAGTACTTAACCGATTGGGTTCTACACTCCAGTGACACGAGTGAACACATGCCAAAGGATTTGGTCTCATTATCTAGGTAAAATGAAAGACGAAAAGGTTGGCATAAATTTTGGCAAAAGAAAAACAGGGAAATGGAAACAGCGTTGTTAGTAGTGGAGTGATCAGTATTTTTTGAATTTTTTTTAATATCATTGTTGAATTAGTTTGGCCAGTCACTATAGATGCTGTCTTGGTAGTTGTTTGATGTTGTTGTTCAGTATTCTTCCAGATGTAAATTGTTATTTTTTGATTTTTTTTTTAATCATTGTTGAATTAGTTTGGCCAGTCACTTTAGATGCTGTCTTGGTAGTTGTTTGATGTTGTTGTTCAGTATTCTTCCACATGTAAACACAGGAAACCCGGCTATATTTTTTTGCTTCTTTTAGAAAAGTAACTTTGCTCTTTGTGGGTTTCCTGTGTCGTGATCGGTTTCCTATTACATAAGCTGTGATCAGATCTGCCCTGTGATCAGATTGGCGCTGTAAACTGATAGCCGATTAAATTCAAATCAATAACCGTTGGTAATGCACTCTATAGTAAACACTAGAGACTGCTTACTAGAAAGTGCGCTACACACCACAGGCAACCCATACGAAACAAAACACCAACGGTCGCGTACCCTGTGATGTAAATTGTTTCTTTGTGTCTATTAACGACATTAGTTGAACCAATTAAAGCACGCTTTATTATTGTTCAACCAATCAGAATGCTGGAATACGGCACTGTCATGGTTACCTTATGACGTGTCTACAACATACATTTTTCCAAAGTCTGCTCTATTGTCAAGAATAGATTTATTTGCACATCTCCAGTCTTCATATAAACATTTCATTTTTCTTCCTTTTTCTCAGTGAGCTTGATGCTGCTGTGATTCGTGCTATTGCATCCCTGTTGGCCAATCTTCCACTACAGCCGGAAGGTGTAGAAGCTGACATCGTTGAGGCCAAATCCCAGCTCTTTCTAAAGTAAGTGATTTCTAAGACACACCAAATGGGCCAATTTTTGCTCATCGTACCATTGTACAAGTAAGCTATTTTACATACGTCGTGATACGGAAAGATATGTAACCGCCACCCGGTTAGCTCAGTTGGTAAGAGCGTCGGTCTGTTTTGCGGGAGGTCGTGTTTGAAGCCTCGGCCGGACCAACACTCAGGGTCTTAAAATAACTGAGGAGAAGGTGCTGCCTTTGTAATAATATCTTCAAATGGTTAGACCTTCAAGTCTTCTCGGACAAGGACTTTAAACCGTAGGCCCTGTCTCCTAACCCTTCCTAACCTACAGTAAAAATGGGGGACATAAAAGAACCACTGAGGACGTAAAAAGAAACCCTGGCAGTGACCAAACTCAGTGCCTACACTTCATTTTAACCATCTCTCATGCTTGTAAATTGCATAAAGCAATCTGTCATTCACAACTCCATGTAAAGCGCCTTTGATTATATCCACATATTAAAGGGCGCTATATAAATCATAAATCATAATCATAATCATAATCATAATATATACCCCTTGTATGTGACGTCAAAGCAGCTCAATTTAGAGGATGAAACAAAAGAATTTCAATCTCCTGAGATTTGGAAACCTATTGTTTTGCCCTCCAAATCGAGCTACGTTCCGACGTGCTGCAAGGGGTCTATTGTCCAGTCTAGTGTATAAGTATATAACACACTCCACAGTCAATACCACCACATTTAATATCTAGAAGTAGACCTTTCTTATGTTTACAAGTGGGATGCTCATACAGATTGTCTGTCTGTCCAGGTACTTCACCTTATTTATGAATTGTCTGTCTGTCCAGGTACTTCACCTTATTTATGAGTTGTCTGTCTGTCCAGGTACTTCACCTTATTTATGAACCTAATGAGCCGATGTAAAGAACAATACATTGACTCCCAAGGCCGTGAAGGACAGCCATCGCTCTCAGCAGCACATTCCATTCATCAGAGTACCATCCTGGCGATGTCCAATCTACTGAACGCTAACATTGATACAGGGTTAATGTATGCTATAGGTGAGTATAGTATAGATAGACACCATAGCAAATGTATGTAACTGATGTAAGATTTGTCTGTACGTTGTATTCAAGGCCTTGGTTATCATGAGGATCTACAAACGAGAGCAGTTTTCATGGAAGTCTTGACGAAGATCTTACAGCAGGTTAGGTTTATCATAATGACGTTGCTCTTTCGAACTCATTTCCTATTCTTTGTTTGCACGTGACTTCTTCGTGCCAATAGGTCTCCAGCATAATGACGTTTTATACCAACACTTCCAGAATACCTTTTGGTAGCTGTTTTGGTCTGCTAATTAACAAATAGACATCAGTTTTTTGTGTCTGTCCTCTTATTGACGATAAATTGCGTCATCACATTGTCAAAGTAGTGTGGATTCACGAGGCGTAGCCAATAACAAAAACGATAAAAACTTCTCATTTTTAGTGATCAAAACAACCAACGGAAAGAGCGCGCGCTCGTTGACGTCAGCTTTATCTGTCTGTCCTCTTATTGATGATAAAAAATAACCAATAACCAGATTTAAAAAAAGGATTGTGATAGTTTACTGGTGTGAAGCGTCATTAATATTAGGGTTAGGATCTACGCTGGTGATACTTTACACCAAGATTTCTCATCAGCCTCCTTTGTTAATACATACCACCAATATGGCCGCCATGTCTTTGTCTTTTGACTCTTTGGGATTATTGCAAACCATCAACATGTAACGCTGTTACTTCATGGAAAACAGTCCTTTTATAAAATAACTGTTATGAATGACGCTACGCGTCGTGCTTCTCCTAACACTTCTCTCGTGTTCTGCCAACCCCCGCGTGCTTTATGACAGCACACAGCACGCGCGCGCGTTTTCTATTTCTTCAATATAACACCACAATATAGCAATACATATTTAAAGTCTGGGTTTCAATAAGCTGATAAAGACTAAAAAGGTTGTTAAAAACACTGACCACCATATGCTGTCAACCAGAAAAGTCCATCCTGTTGAAAACTTCCGCTTTGATGAGCTTTCCGCACGAGACAGGGAATGACGTCAAGTGCAACCCAGCAATGGGAAGAACTTTCTTATTGAGATAACGACCTAACAAGCAGATTCTATTGTTGTTTAGGGAACAGAATTTGACAATCTAGCAGATACAGTTCTGATGGACCGATTCGATAGACTGGTTGAGTTGGTGACAATGGCTGGTGAGAAGGGCGAATTGCCCATTACTATGGCACTAGCAAGTGTGGTTCCCTCACAACAACTGGTAAGAGTAGTAAAACCTACCCGATGATCTACCCGATAATTGGAAAAGATAACTAGCTAAAAACTTGTGTGAGCTGCGTCGGTGTTTCTAATGAAACTGTAATAATAAAAAGATGAATTATAAATCGTGAAAAGATGAAAAAACGGTTTAAAAGCTCTTTTACTCCGGCGAAGGACTAGCGTCCGAAACGTCAGTTTTTTCATCTCTTCACGGTGTATAATTTACTTATTTATCATTACCCGATAACAAAGTCATATTGTAAGGGGAATTGGGAGGGGTAGGGGGATTCTGCAAGCTCGTAGCCATACTGTTGCCATGCGGTTACCGTACCGCGTAGTTAATCAGTTACGGTTTTTTCCTTGGCCATAGAGGCTTTGCACCATCACGTAATGGCAGCCATGCCAGCAGGCAGGAACAATTGAATCTGATCTAAGCTAATTTACATGAGAATTTAGTTTCCTAGGAGAAAATAACTTGTTGTGCCTCCTGTCATGGCTGTCATGACGTGATTATGCAAAGCCTCTATCCCGAGGTTGAGAATAAATTTGAATGAGTTGGCATTGCAGTGCATCGTGGGACTATCTTATGGGGAAATTTCCAAGATGGCGTCTATTTCTTCCCCTAAAACAGCCCCACAATGCACTGCAATTCCATGTCGACCCAGTCTTTCCTCAACCTCGGAAGGACTAATAAGTGTGATACTACCGTAAAACCGCGGTTATGGGCCCTGGGCTTATGTTCACTTGTGAAGGTATATGATGGGCTTGTGAGGATATTTATCATTTTCACTCATCAAATTTGTTGTTTTTGGTTAGGATGAATTAGCTAAGGTTTTGGTGACTCTGTTTGAAGATAGACACATGCTTCCTCAGCTACTCAAAAACATCTTTTCCCATGAGGTATGTATGGCAATATGTAGGGCGGCAAGGGTCGTCTCGCGGCAAAACGTTGTCCATCCCATCCCTTCCCATCACTTCCCATTGCATCCCTTCCCTTCCCTTCCCATTGCATCCCATCCCATCCATTCCTATCACTTCCCATTGCATTCCATCCCAACCCTTCCCATCCCATCCCATTGCACCCCATCCCATCTTAACCCTTCCCATCCCATCACATCCCATCCCAACCCTTCCTATCCCATCCCAACCCTTCCTATCCCATCCCATCCCAACCCTTCCCTTCCCATCCATCCCATTGTATCCCATCCCAACCCTTCCCATCCCTTCCCATCCCATTCCATTGCATCCCATCCCAACCCTTCCCATCCCATCCTATCCCATTGCATTCCATCCCATCACATCATATCATAGTATTTGGTAATTTTCAAAATTTACATAAAGTAAAAACACCCATTTCTTGTTCCATCTTTTTATCTTTTAGGTTAGTAATGCCGAATCCATGCAGATTTTATTTCGTGGTAACAGCTTGGCCAGCAAAGTCATGACATTTTGTTTCAAGAGTCATGGCAGTAACTACCTGCACACCGTCCTTGGTCCACTAATAGTCGATATGTATAAAGAACAGACAGTATATGAAGTGGATCCTGACAGGTGAGGAAACACTGTATAATAATATAATGTACGTATAACAACAACAACAACAACAACAACAACAATAGTCAATAGGCAAAAAGAACAGACAGTATATGAAGTGGATCCTGACAGGTGAGGAAACACTGTATAATAATATAATATACGTATAACAACAACAACAACAACAACAATAGTCAATGAGCAAAAAGAACAGACAGTATATKAAGTGGATCCTGACAGGTGAGGAAACACTGTATAATAATATAATATACGTATAACAACAACAACAACAACAACAACAGACAGTATATGAAGTGGATCCTGACGGATGAGAGAACACTGAAATGGCTTCCCATTTCATAGTTTCGTGCAATTTCATAGTTTCRAGTTCTCTGTTGCTCAGGGTTAGCCTCGATTTTGTACAGAAATTCATTTGTTCCAGTGAAATACCGTGGAATTTCCAAGTGTTCGTATTGTTGAAGTTTTGCATTCTTTACTTTACCGTTGGTATTTGTCAATATTTCGACACTGATACGAGGCTGACCCTGTATAACTGGGTCTGCAATCAAGGAACACAGTGGTAATTTGGAACTTGAATAAGGGTGCATCGAGCTAATAAGATAGCAGCAAGTGATAAACCAAAGTTTCCCCGCTAATTCAGAAGCAGCTCAAATAAAAAGCCCACGTTGGGTGATGAGATGATAACAGGGTGGGAGGGGAGGGTAGAATATGGGAGGTAGTTATATCTTATTAATGACATCTTTATTCTTCTTTTCAGAATCGCAAAGAAGGACGATCTGGAGAAAAACCAAAGAAATTTGGTCAAACTTGCTCAAGCATTTGTGAATAAAATAACCTCTTCAGCTAACAGGTACGGGAACCCTGTGGAGGGTAGTAACCGGTAATGGCCTGGATACTGATCTCACAAACAAAGCCATTGTAGGCTAAAGTTTAGTAATGTATACTGTCATGAATGGACACTTCTCAGAAGTATGTGGATGCGAGCTGAGACTAATATGGAACATATAAGAAATCAATTTTTTTCCGATGGAATTTGTGGCATTTCTCTTGTATTTTCATGTTAGCCTCGCAATCAAGACATTTTTAAGAAGGTCCATTATAAAAGATCTGTTTTATGAATCCATTTTAGCTTACCCATGACTCTTCGCGGTGTCTGCTGTGTGCTGAAAAAGGTAAGAAGAAGCAAAATATTAAGCTATACAGAAATTTTCTTTATAAAAAGAAAACCAACGTCTCTGAGAATACAGTGTGTGCAACCATGACTCAAAATTCCTTGAGATATGAATAACAATGAAACAGCCGCCATGTTGGTTGATCTAACAAGAGAAGCTTATGAGGAATGCTTTGTTATTGTCAACCAACATGGCGGCTATGACGAAACATGCACATGCTTTATCGTTTTTAAATGAGTTTTTAAACCGTCAGCAGTCATAAATGTTCATTGAATGAGTAGTAGTCTAGCGTGTTGTGATTGGTTGAAAGCGTTCCATGCCGTGACCATGTGCCGTGACCATGTGCCGTGACCATGTGCCGTGACCATGTGCCGTGACCATGTGCCGTGACCAGTCATGCTAATCAACTAAACATGGGTACCTTTTCTTTTTGTTGTGTCAGATCGTACATCAAAGATTTCCTAAAAACAGTCTAGCTGCAGTTGGCAGCGCCATATTCCTACGTTTCATTAACCCTGCAATAAGTAAGTATACCAGGTATATCGAGCTATATATTATGGCTGAGCACCAATGAAAATGAAGCAGGTTTATCGCTGTTGTCATGTTGTTTTGGGTTTTTGTTAAGGTTGGTTTAGAGAAGGTACGTTTTTATTGGGTAAGGGCTTAGGGATTCTCTGTAAACTTTTTAAGTTAACAAGGAAACAGGGATTTGCTGTAAACTTTTTAAAAACGGTTGTAGCCTGCCCTCTTTCATTCAGTAAAAAATTAATGAACCTCCTATTAAGTCAACAAGGAAACAGCTTTCGTCAAAATAAAAACAGTTTAACCCTCAACAAAAATTCACATTTTTACTGATTACCTTCTGTCTGGAGGCCCAGCTCTCACCCAGTCCCCCCCCCCCCCCCCCCCCCCCCCCCCCCCCCCAAGAATATACCTTCCCTTACAAGCGCGCGTTTCTCCCACTAAGTTTAAAGAAAGAATAGTAATGACCTTATAGTGAAAACAATTTTCTATTGCCGTCCTACTAACTTGTTTGTAGCAAAACAAATAGACGCTTTGCCTTCACTTTCTGCAAGTTATACCAACGTTCCTCTTCATGTAGAAATTTCTGCGTTGTGTTTCAGTTTCCCCGCATCTTTTTGGTATCGTGGATGAACCACCGACAGAGAATGTCAGAAGAGGACTGATGATGCTCTCTAAGGTACAGACGTGCTATCATATAGATAAAATGACAGCAGTCTTTTTTTTTAGCAGTCAACAGCTAGTTTTTAAACTAACTTTAAAATATTGATTATCTTTTTACGAAACCTGTTGGGCTCCCTGTGGTCTTTCCAGTAGCTAGGTAAAAAACTTGTTTTCGCTAATCACCACCGAAAAGTACAGCAGTTGCGCAGCTCAACGGGGTCAAACTGTAAGCATGTGAAGGCGCCCGGTGGCAGCCGCTATACAATCCATGTATGACCCCGGAGCACAGCTCTAACCAGTTTGGATTAGGGTTGAAATTCCTTTAAAAATTAGGAATTCCTGAAGCCTCGATTTGATCTGAATTGTTTGGAATTTTAGATCTTGCAAAACTTGGGCAACCATGTTCTGTACATGAAAGAGAAATACATGGAGCCTTTCAATGGATTCTTGGAGGCAAACTTCGACAAAACAAAACGGTAAGCACCACAACGTTTGCTGAAAATTTGCGGGTACAAAAATTTCCGGATACGTGTGGACGGGGCCTTAGTTTCTCTTATGGTTATTTTTCAGATTCTTTGAAAACATATCAGCAGAAATCCCTACCAAGCCAAGCGATGAGAGCACGTATTCATTCCTCAGCGACAGCTGCGTGATAACTCTGCACAGACTATTATGGGATAACGAAGAAAAGATTGGCACCTGTCTTGCTACGAGAAGGTAAGACTACCTTCAAAAACCTTTAAGTTATATCGAAACTTGAAGACAGGGTATGGCTAACTCAGATCGAATCCTAAAACAGCCTCTGGGTTGATCAAAGTCAGGGTACGGCTAACTCACAGGATCAAACCCTGAAACAACCTTTGGGTTGATCTAAGTCAGGGCATGGCTAACTCACAGGATCAAACCCTGAAACAACCTCTGGGCTGATCTAAGTCAGGGCATGGCTAACTCACAGATCAAACCCTGAAACAACCTCTGGGCTTATCAAAGTCAGGGCATGGCTAACTCACAGATCAAACCCTGAAACAACCTCTGGGCTTATCAAAGTCAGGGCATGGCTAACTCACAGATCAAACCCTGAACAACCTCTGGGCTTATTAAAGTCAGGGCATGGCTAACTCACAGATCAAACCCTGAAACAACCTCTGGGCTTATCAAAGTCAGGGCATAGCTAACTCACAGATCGAACCCTGAAACAACCTCTGGGCTGATCAAAGTCAGGGCATAGCTAACTCACAGGATCAAACCCTGAAACAATCTCTAGGCTGATCAAAGTCAGGGCATAACTAACTCACAGATCGAACACTGAAACAACCTCTGGGCTTATCAAAGTCAGGGCATGGCTAACTCACAGATCGAACACTGAAACAACCTCTGGGCTGATCAAAGTCAGGGCATAGCTAACTCACAGATCGAACACTGAAACAACCTCTGGGTTGATCAAAGTCAGGGCACAGCTAACTCACAGATCGAACACTGAAACAATCTGAACCCTGCACGGCCAACTAACAAACTTACTTTATTACCATGTAAAAAACAACAATCCCTGCTCAATCCCTGGTTAATGCCTCGCGGCACAAGAACAACAGAGAACTCGAAACTAGAGTATTCATTTTCCTTTCAGGGAGTACAAAACGTTTGGGCGAAGACCCTTCGAGAAGTTATCTACGCTGCTTGCTCAAGTCGGGCCTCCCGACCAGCAGAAGTTGGCGTCATTCAATAAAAAGTATGTAAAACAATGGAATTAGGGTCTGCTAAAGTGTATTTGCCAAATCTCGAAATTATAAATGGATTATGAATGATTTACTAGAATCGTGAAATAAGGCGAAATTAAAAAGAAGCGAAATATGCGACCTGCGAAATCAACGTGTCGCGCGAAAATTTCTCGTAATACACTGAATCGAAATAAGGCGACCAATTTGAATAACTAATGTTTTACACTGACTAATGACTGACTAGCTTCTTTTACATGTGAAAATGCTTTAATGTTTACACGTAAACACGAGGCTAGTCAGTCGCTAGTCAGTGCAGAACAAAAGTTATTCAAATTGGTCAACATCTTTCGATGCGGTGTATAAGGTAGTCTAAACCTACATTTGTTACTAAAAGAATTTCGTCATCATTGTGCTAATAATACTGGTGATGATTGTAGGTGGCAAGATGGATCGCGATTTGAGGAGTTCATGGCCAGGCATGCTGAAGGAAGCCAAGATGATTTACATATTATTCGATCACAAAACGTCTTCTATCAGGTATCGGCCTTCACCTAATATGCATCGCTTGTCAGGAAATGAAAATAGCAAACTTTAGTTTATATAATGTTGTTGTTTCTGGCCATGGATAAATGGACTACTTCGATGATACGACGGCCATCTTGGATCACAAGGCATTATGGGGCGTCCAGGGGGCAAATAAAGCTTTGCTCCAGTAATGACGTCGATTGATATTAACAGCTTACCACGAGAGAGTACAAAAATATATCAATTAAGACGGCACATCGACCACCTTTACCCATAAAACAAAGACAAACACACGAAACTATATTATGTTTTCTGTCATCTTTGTTTCGGTTTTGCCCCCTAGCAAGATGGCCGTCGTATCGTCGAAGTAGTCCATTGTTTTTATAGGTAAAGTGTCAGTTACATACAGTGATGATGGTGATGGAGACGATGAAGATGGATGTTGATAGATTGTTGTGTGTTTCAGGGAGGCAAGTCCAAGGCAGGCAACCCGGTGTTTTATTATATTGCACGAAGATTCAGGTGAGGTGTTTTTATTTGCCCTCCTTCCAGTTTTCTTTTCTCCTTTTTCTCTTCTTGCTTACATTTTTTCGCGCCTTTTTTTTTTCTCCTCTTTTCTCACTCTTGTATTGAAATACTATTATTATTATCCATCATCGATCATTATTATCATCATCATCAACATCATCATTATCCATCACCACCATTTTCATATAATTATCTTGGTCATCATCACCATCACCATCACCACCATCATTATCATTTATCATGGTCATCATCACCATCACCACCACCATCATCACCACCACCATCATTATCATATATCATGGTCATCACCACTACCATCATCTTCATCATCATCATCATCATACATTATCACCATATCCAAGGTTAATATTTATCGTCGATAGCTTCGTCCAACTGGTTTAAAGGAGGTCAACGTTGTTTCCTAATCTATCATATATTGACAGGGTAAATTCTCTTTTCTTGTTATACCACAGACCAGATCAAATGAATGATGAACTTCTCATATACCACGTGCTTCTTCTACTGGAACCTTTTACCGGCAGGCCCTGGGAACTAGTAGCTGACTTTACACACACTGCGCTTGAGAACAGGTTCAAGGTAAAAACAACGTGTAACTATTTTTGTTCAACGTTTGTGGGTGATCCTGCTGCTTGGAACAAGCCTTTTGTGTTTATATCCTTTTCCCCGGAGACACTAAAGAAAAATAGTCATGGTCCGTCAGTTATCTCTTTACTACGGTTTTCTTTATTCTGTGAACTCTGTGTCTGCGAGCTGCAGGCTGAAATTTGGTGTTTCGCTGCCGTCAATCAAAAATAATCATTCGCTACCTTTTATGTTTTTGACTGGCGGCAGTGAACAACCAATTTCACAACAAGCCGTTGAAATGTCCGAGTGTCCAGAATATCGAAAACCACAGTAAAAGTTTGATGCACTAAATTTTTGTTACTTTCCTTTCCTTTCTATGTTCAAAAGAAGAATAGTGGTGTCCTCATAGAAGATAAAATTGGCCGTTCCAATGTTGAGGAAAACACTGCGTCGTGTTTGCATTACAGTGCATTGTGGGGCTGTTCTAGGGGACGATATAGACGCCATATTAGAATTATGTCCCCTAAACAGTCTCGCAATGCATCGCAATGCCAACTCGGCTCAGTCAAGTTTTTTCCCTTGACCTCTGGACGGCTAATTAATAGTGTGGCGAAATTAATTAACATCCTTTTTGTCTCGTTAGCCTACGACTATCATCAAGTTCCTTACTGTAGTGCCCAAAGGAACTCTAGACAACCTTATATCCTTCTACTTGTACAACTGCAGCTCATCCCTCAGACAGTACACCAAGTATAATGAGCGACTGTTTGCTCCACTTAAGGTACGTATCATCATCCCATCTGAGTTGACCGCATTCCCTGAAAGGAATTATGGGTCAACTATTTTTGGTTAGCATTTTTGATGCATTCATCGAGTACAATGTAGATTTCTCTTGTCAAATGAAACGGAATTCTGGCTGGTGAATTCGACTAGGATTTAAGACCAATGTAAAATATTAAGAATTCATATTTCATGAGCTCTCTCGGCAGAATCATGGAAAATGCTAAACAAAATACAGTGTCGAATCCTCAATACCGAGTTTGTTTACCTTGTGTTCGTTCTGAAGGTCAACTTAGCTGTCTTGTGTGCTGCATTTGATTTGTGGTAATAATGGTTTGCTTAATGCTAGTGCACTGTCTCAGCTCTCAGCTCTCGAGTCTTGGGTTTGACTCCTGGATTCTGCATCTTATAAGAGTTTGTTAGCTGTTTACCTAGGCTCGGTTTCAGCTGTGGGGTTGTCGTTTGTTTCCAATTGCAAGCCGCACCCACAGGCGCACCGAAATCGAACCTAATGTCTACTGTATAACAATTCGATCTTCAAGTTAGCCGTGGCTCGACTTTGACAAAATTGGAAGTTTTTTCATCGTGGTCATAGATGTCATGCAACAGTTTTTAAAAAATTTATACTAGTCAAATCTTGCTGTATGCTTGGTGTTTAGCAATTTTTATGTGTGTATTTTTTTTAATCAGGGTCGATCGAGTGTTCGTGTGTGTGAGAGCCTTAGCAAAATCCATGAATACATTAAAGATGAGGAACTCAAATTACCAGGATCGACAACATCACTAGAAGAAGACCTCAAGGTAAGGTTTTATTCTAACTCTTCCTTATCTTCCCATTTAATATCATTTTATTATTTCATTTTCATCCTATTTCTTCAATCCAAAGACATCTTGTTGCCTTCCCATGGTATCTAATCTCAACCAGTTTATAGATATTATATATATATTCACCGAAGGAACGATATCCCCTTGTTTTTGTTGATAGGTGTGCACAGCTTTTCGTCTGTCTACCAGAAGTAATGTTCAGATCAAGGTAACGTCTAGCAACTCATTTGCTTTCTTTGTCTTCGTGTCTTTGAGGTCGTGGTTCAAGCTTCGGCCGGACCAACACACTTAGAGTCTTAAAATAACTGAGGAGAAGGTGTTGCCTTTGTAATTACATCTGCAAATGGTTAGACCTTCAAGTGGCTCGGATGACCACTTTAAAATGGCGGTCCCGTCTCTCCACACTTCACCATTACTAACCAATATCGGAGGGATTTAAAAAAACCACTGAGGACGTAAAGAAAAAATCTTGGTAGTGACCACCCTCAGTGCCTACACCTCGCACTAACCACCTTTCTTTCACATCACATTGTAAAGCGCCTGCGAACATATCCATATGGAAAAGAGCGCTATATAAATAAATATCATCATCTTCCATACACTGGTCCACATGTAGACCTAGTAAGTCGGTTTGTCGGTTAGTCATGTTGATCATTTAGTTGGCAAGTCAGTCGAGTTGATCCGTTAATCTGACTGTCTGTCTTACCATCGGTCGTGTCATCAGTCAGTCCAGTAGGTCGGATGGTCGGTTAGTCAGGGTGAACAGTTGATCGGTCATCATGTGAGTCTGTCAATCTTTTATGATTTTTGTCATCGTCAGGTTACAGGTTCTATACCTATTCATCAGTCTTTCACTCACCAAGTCACAACGAGTCTGTCCGTCCGTCCGTCTGTCTGTTTGTCAGTCAGTCTGTCTGTCTGTCTGTCTGTCCGTCTGTCTGTCTGTCTGTCTGTCTGTCTGTCTGTCTGTCTGTCAGTCTGTCAGTGAGTCTGACCATACATCCATCTGTATTTTGTTTAGGTTGGTCCCATGTCAGTTCAGATAACGACTCTTGAAAGACATAAAGTACTTGGTTACTCGACGATACTCAACGATGTCTACTACGCGTCAGAAGTCAAAGAGGTATAACGGCAAATCTTTCCTTGATGGAACTCAAAATTGTAAAAAAAAATATCCTAACATGATATTAATTGTGCAACAAGAAAATAACAGTTTTCATATTTTTCGCCATTTAAGCCAATTTGGATTTATTCTTAGGCACGAATTTTCATTTTTGTTTATGTCATCCATTATGGTGGCCATGGCTTTTGTCGTCTTTTTTTTGTTTTACGCCTCGACTAGCCGTGAACTTATGTATTTTAACACAATGACACTGCCTTAGTACGAGAAACGTATAAAAAAGACTTAGATTCCACTACTTCGTTTATACAATAATATTTTTTCCGGTTGTATTAAAATTACACAGTAAAAACTTACCACATTGATTCATTGATTCTCCAATGAAAACGCTTTATTTTGTTTTTAGGCAGTAGTTGAGGACGAGAACACATTTGTTCTCAAGTTCGTGAATGGCGGCCCCGGGATCCTGTTGATGAGCAACGAATGTGAGGAGATAGTACAAGCTGTCATGCACGTCAAAACAAGATGGCAGCTATCACAACCGGTAACCATACAAACTGTAGTAGAACTGCTTCTTGTCTAGTTCAGATGTTCGTTCGCCTTTAATGCATTTATTATTGCGTTCTTTCTTCGTGCGACCATTCATGCTTTCGTTTGTGTTTTAACAGAACAGTTTTCGTGTGAGTGGGAAACGWACGGTAACATTGAAATGGCTTCACATTGTTTTTCAGGATTTCATCCAATCACGGCTACGAATTTTGATGTATCRTTTCTCACTCGTACAAAAACCGCTCTAAATGATTCCTACTTGCTCGCGTGAATTCGTTCATTCGTTTATGCTTAGTCTTAATTACAAGTTACTTTGTGCAAAAAAAATGGAAAAACGAACTGTAAGGTTAAGGCAGATCATCCCTGGTTGTACCAGTTACTGTGATTTATGAAGGTTGAAAACTTTTTATTCACTTCTCAAGTTTTTGCACATCTTTCCCTCCCCTTTTTTCTCTGGTTGTCAGGACCTTTCAACGCTTTTTGGACGTGCCCTCAAAACCTGACCATTTTAGCCAAATAACTTGTATATATCCTGTATCAATAGGACGCCGCAACATCCACTAGCAAAAAGATCAAACCCAAAGACGTACCAGGAACACTTCTGAATATGGTAAGAACCGATGTCTTCTATTCCTTAGATACAAATTCTATTAGGCTTTGGCTGTTGTATCACAGCGTGGGACAATCACAACAGAGCTAGGCTCCAAACTAAGTGAAAGCCCAAAGATCGAATTAGAATTTAGAAATTGATTTTTGTGGAGGGAGAAAAACCCGCTAACCCGGCGAAAAACCCTCAAAGCACAGGAGAGAACCAACAAGCAATTGTACTCACATATAGCAGCCAGTCAGGTAATGGAACCCGGGTCGCAATGGTGAAAGGCGACGCTATAGCAGCACACGCCACCCATGCTTCCCACGATCACAGTTCCTTTGAATATCTTTTAACTGATGGGCCTTTTCTTGTAGGCCTTGCTCAACCTTGGCTCAAGGGATCCCAGCCTCCGTCTCGCTGCATATAACCTGYTGTGTGCTGTCACTAAAGCCTTTAATCTGAAAGTCGAAGAAAGATTACTGGAAGGAACAGGTAAGTGAATAGAAATGAGGAGGAAATGAAATATGGGATACTGATGACAATGAGTTGATGAAAGGATTCTTTATACACAAGGTGATAATTATCCAGAATTAACTTACTAGGTGTTTTGTTTTCCAGGTCTCTGTATTCCAGCCAATAACACTATTTTTATCGTGGGAATCAGTGAAAAACTTGCTGCAAGAGAACCCAAACTGACATTAGAGGTAATGAAACTGTTCATTCAATAATAAGAGTGATGGGGTAAGGCAACGTGCTCACCATGGCAGAACTCCCAGTATCAGCTTTAGTAAATATGCCTTAGTACCTCCTTCTCTAGGACAATTGCGTGTTTCTGAGCTCATGAATATTGAAAAATTCCCACCTGTCGACAAACGTAGCTTGTGAAGCTGTACGTAATATACTTAGATATAAACCAACGAATATTGTATGTCTTATCAAACTTCTAGGTTAGTTGTTTTTGTGTTTGATTCTAATTTTCAAGATAAAAGTGAATCTCACAGATAAAATACAAGTTAAAATTTATGCAAATCAGGACAATTTTATGTATGTACCATGCTCCTCGACGGGCATGATTTCTTTTGCGTTTTCCTAATGAATTATCAATGAGTTTGATATTTTCTTTGTCATATTGATTGTACTCAAACATGGCGGCCATCTTTTTGTCGTTTCATTCTTTTTGGATGGGATTGCAAACCATGGGTTGGTAATGAAACACAATCAAATGAATTATTCCCTATTATGTTGTAGTTCTTAGAAGAGTGCATMAATGGTTTCATGAAGTCCAATACTGAACTCAAACACCTGTGTCTGGAGTACATGGCGCCATGGCTACCCAACCTGACGCGGTTCTTGAAGTTCCCTTCTAAGGATGCGCAGAGAATCAAAATGAACAACATCCTCGAAGAACTTATTAACATCACTGTAACAGAACGAGGGGTAAATACCACAACAAGTTAATTACAGTATCAGTTAATTGAGGGGCAGTGGGAAGTCAATGCAGAACCTTTGTAACGGGGGGTTGTATGGTATTGATTCTGAAAGTAGCCGTGAATAGACTCCTTGCAGCAGGTCGGAATGCAGCTCAATTTGGAGGACATAACAATAGGTTTCCAATTCTCAGGAGATTGAAATTCTTTTTTTTTTGTCCTACAAATTGAGCTGCTTYGATGTCACATGCAAGGGGTCCATCGTGTTACTTTGGTATTGTCCAGGTATCTAAAATTTGACGAGGTACCTTTTTGACCACTTGACCGCGTGACTTGAGTAAAGTGAATTGACTGACGTGACTTGACTTGATGTGACTTGACGTGACATGACATAACTGGACATGAACTGAGTTGACGTGACTTGACTGGACTAAACGTGACTTGACTTGATGTGACTTGACAAGACACAACTGGACATGAACTGAGTTAACGTGACTTGACGTGACTTGGTCTGACTGATTGACTGACTGACTTATGGACTTGACTGCTGCTTGGTCATTCTTTCTGTCTRTTTATTGCATTGACTGGTTGCCTGGTTGCTGTCTTTTTTATTAGGCAATGAATCCATCAGTGCAAGCAAATATCTGGGGCATGATTGGTAAAGTCACCGAACTACTGGACACTGTACTAGACAGTTTTCTCAAAGTAAGTACAAGATATTTGACTAATCATTTAAAAGCCTGTCACGAGACCCCAGACACGTGACTCTCCGTAGAGTGAAAATTGAATCAGAGCTCTGAGCGCTCAGTTCAGTAATGCCAACGGTAAAGTAAAGAATGCACAACTTCCACAATACAAACACTTTGAAATTCCACGGACCTGATGCGAGGCTAAGCCCGAGTAAATGAGTCTGTAATCAAAGAACACAGCGGTAATTTTTGAACTCGAAAATGGTCTATTTTCTTATTTGGGGCTCCATTTTCACCGTGCAAGTCTCTCATCTCACGAACAAATCGTGTCTTCTATTCCAATAATGGTTCATTTTACACATTCCTAAAACAGTTGTACATCGTACAGTCTTTATGCTGTAAGTCAGTACCCTACTCATACTCATTGATATATGTTTTTTGTGTTCAGGCGAGTGCTGCTGGTGGTCTTGGGTCCATCAGAGCMGAAGTTCTTGCAGACACCGCTGCTGCTCTGGCTTCTGCAAACGTTAAAGTTGTATCRAGTAAAATTATAGGAAGACTTCATACGGTAAGGACTACATTTRCTTGACCAATATTGTTTAGAAGCTAGAGGCATGACAATAGCGAGAACAGCAGAAACTGAAACTACAACAATGATAATAGCAACAACAACAACAACAGCAGCAGCAGCAGCATTAGCTGAAGCTGAAAGAAGAACAGTAGAAACAACATAACAAAAAACTGCCAAAACTACCAGTGTATCAAGAGAAGTATCAACAATGACGAGAACAACAACAGGAGCAATGCCGTCTTTGTCATCTTTAACATCACAAGCATTGCGCTTTCCTTCTTATAATCTCTCGCTGTTAATGCCATGTTTACATTTCAATACCGTCTCTGGTTTCTTCTGAACTGACTTTCACCAACATTAGAGTCTACCCTTGTCTTTATTGTCTTTATCGCATTTTTGTTTTGATTTGCAGCTGGTTAGCAAGACTTTTATTTCCCCAACTCTCCGTCTGGAGCAGCACTTGATGTGGGATGACATTGCTATCTTAACAAGATATCTTCTAATGCTCTCCTTTAACGATTGTCTGGACGGTACGTATGATTTTGAAGGAATAGAAAGTGCGCGCGCGTGCTGTGTGCTGTCATAAAGCACGCGGGGGTTAGGAGAACACGAGAGAAGTGTTAGGAGAAGCACGATGCGTAGCGGAGTGCTTCTCGACACTTCTCGAGTGTTCTGCCAAGCCCCAAGTGCTTTATGACTGCACACAGCACAGCAAGCAAGTTTTTTATTTCTTTTATAAAATACAAATTACAATAATAGATAGGAATGACGCAACGGAAAGTGCGCGCGCGTGCAATGTGCTCTCATAAAGCACGCGCTCCAAACCAATCAGAACGCGACATTCATAACAGTTATTTTATAATGAAGAAATAGAAAACGCGCGCGCGTGCTGTGTGCAGTTATAAAACACGCGGGGGTTGGCAGAACACAAGAGAAGTGTTAGAAGAAGCACGACGCGTAGCGGAAATTCATTCATTTCATGATGACGAAATAGAGTGTGCACTTGCTGTATGYACTCATCAAGCATGCGCCTCCAACCAACCAGAAAGGCCAATGTTTTTTAGAGTTCGATAGAAGATTGTACAAAGTAGTCGTGTTTCTATACTGGCAGTATCTCTGGGTTATCATAGCGTATTTTGACGTACTTATTATTGGTTTCGTTTCAGTGGCAAGTCACATTCCTTATTTATTCCATCTGATTACACTCCTCGTGTCCACTGGCCCACCAACCATACGAGCGTCAATTCATGGTCTCTTGATTAACATCATCCACTCCCTGTGTACATGTACCTGCATCAAGTTTAGCAGTAAGTCATNAGGAGTAAGGGAGAGTAAAGAGAACAGGAGAAAAGAATGGGAAGAATGGAAAGAAAGAAGGAGCTGAGARGGAAGGGAAGAATAAGAATGGTAGTTGAAACTTTAGCTCATAATGTTTGTATTCTAAAGCTGTTGTTTCCGTGCTTTTTTTTCCAGACGAAACACAAACACTTCTTCGCATGAGACTGGCTGAATTGTCTTCTCCAAAATTTTATCTTCTTTTCGGTAAGCAAATCCATTAACAATTTTTTAAAAATGGAAAAAGTCAGATTGGATTTCTTATGCCTATAAAGATCATGTCACACAGGGCATGGACACGGTACAGAATTGACGGCACCCTCATTGAGCCAATCGGATTGCGAGTTAATAGAAAATCACCCTCGTGTCGCAATTTCATGTTCACAGGATTAAGATTAATCATGATATCAATAGACCATTTTAGTTTTGGCATTATGTCATGTCATGTCACGATCACGTGTCATTCCCTAGAATACCATATCTTTGTTTAATGAATRCGAACGAGAAGACATATTTTGTGAAGATTTCATAAGTTCCATAAGTTGAGCGATTTTGTTTGGTTTCATAGGTATTTCTAAGATCAAGGCACCCGCTGTCAAGGCATTCAAAGCGACTCATCGCGGTCAGAGATTCTATCTACGAGAAAGTGAAGGGGAGATAATGAGTATGCCGGCGATGGAAACGGTAACAGACGTACTGCTTGAGATCATGGAGGTACGTCAGTCACYGAAGATACGTTTAAACTACATGGAGGATGTTGTTGATGTTGATGTACACTCTTTAATCAAAATGRCTCTGTATTTTTATATTTTCAGACGTGTATGAGAGACGTACCGGAGAGTACGTGGTTRAAGAAATGGACAGAGCTCGCAACAGAGTAAGTAAATTCCAAAGATTCCCCTGTCAAAACTTTTTTGGGGGAAAAAAGTGCATTTGACCAATAAATTAATAAGAAAAATGTTTTTGTCATTTAGCTTCGCCTTCCAATTCAATCCWGCTTTACAACCAAGAACTATAGTCGTACTTGGATGCATCAGTAAGGAGGCTGATGATACTATGGTTCAACGGATTCTACACGTCCTTATAGTAGTGAGTAGATGCCTTTTTTTATATGAATATGATGATGTCCTATACCTACACCTATACCTATAAATAAACCCACACCCATACTGACACCCATGCTCATATCCATACTCATACCCCTAGACTTATCCCTGCCACTGTCCTTATCCCTGCCCCTGCTCCTGCTCCTGTCCTACCCCTACCTTTTAACCCTGTACCTGTCCTACCCTTACCCTTATCCTACCCCAGTTCACACCCCTAGCTTTACCTCTACCCCCAGCCCTACCCCTGTCCTACCCTTACCCTTACTCCTRCCCCTRTCCTACCCTTACCCTTACCTCTGYGCCTATCCTACCCCTACCCCCACCCCTGTCCATACTCATACTCATACCCCTGTCCTATGCTTACCCATACCCATGCTTATTCCTATACATGTTTTTTTGCTGCTCAGGCCCTCAGTAACTACACAGACCTAGTGCTAATTGAATCAGCTGTCATGTGTCTCAATAGAGTTCAGGCCATACTAGGCAAGGTAATCTAACACATAAATTGATTCACACTCCATCTATGTATAAAAGCCACACCTTATGCCTCACTTTCTTGTTTTACTAGGAATCTAAATTCCACAAGGCATTCTTCTGGGTCGCAATAGCTGTCTTACAGGTAACTCTGCTAAGCCCATTTAATATGCAAGRCAAATTTTCGCATTACATGAACTGTGTTTTAAAACTCCTGACTCCAATAGGGAGTCTGCCCAACAACACAACGATGTCMAACATTGGATCRGCCGAGAGGTTGGGAAAAAGAATCATATTTTTTGTTTTAATTACTRATAATGTTGTTTTWTGTGTCCTAGTTATCAGAGCTCTCCTTGTACCCGTGTGGCCTGGCTTTATTAGAGCAGAGTCTCCTAACACTTGACTCACATGGAGCATTCGAAACACAATCGGTAAGATGAAYGTACATGTTAATTATCCCTTATTTTCAGCTACAACACGGGTCTGAGAAAACTTTGAAAGAATGAACGACTTGCGCTAAAAGGTCACGTGAATTTACCCCTGTTCATTGTGACACGAACGCTCGTTTTTAGGGATAGGGTCATGTGACATGTTATGGATGCAAGCTGTCCATTGWAGAACTTGACAGAACTTAAACTAGGCTCTTAACAGGCAATGCCTCCCTAAACTGCATGTGTAAGAKGAGTTTCAGAGTTAAAGGTTTAACTCAGGTGACGTTGAAGTTTGTTGTAATGGGTAGCATGGGTGGCGTTCGCGGCTAACGTGTCGTCTTTCACCRCTGTGAGTCCAACGGGTCGGGYCGCTGGTTCGAGCCCTGCGGTCGCCACATGTGAATTGAGTTGTTGTTCTCTCCTATRCTACGAGGGTTTTCTCCGGGTTCTCCGGTTTCCTCCCTCCGTAAAAATCAACATGTGAGTTGAGCRTTGTGTGCATGGAGTATTAAATGTAGTGGTAGTGCGTGTGAGCTAAAAGTGTCCCCAATTAGTGCGAAAGCGCTAGAGCGACTACACACTTAAATAAAAGGGATTTATTTATTTATCTAATGTGTGATCGACTGGGTGAGTGTGTCTTGAGAAAGACTGTTGTTGTTGGTGACTTACGTTTTGACAACCGGAGAGGAAGTCATCTTTAGAGTCCAGTGAGAAAACGAAAGGCAGTTGATGGTATTTATACTTCTAAGTTRAGTTTGTTTTATCAGTCTTTCTCTCCCTTGTCATGTGGGTTGCTCTGGTTTTCCTACCCCCATGAAAAAACATTGTACCGTATGTAGTGAAGTTGCAATAATCATACTTGTGGAAAGAAAACCTTCTCGGGGAATCATACTTTTGAGATATAAGTAATCTTATAATAATAAAATAAATGATAAATAAATAGATAAGAGAAATCTTTGTTTTAGATGCAAGAGGCACTGATGGCCGTCAGGAAAGAACCGTTACTAGAGTTCCACTGCAAACAGATGGACCATTTTGTGGGTGTCAGTTTCTATGGTAATTTCCACTTTGCTTTAATGGGGCATCTTGTCAAAGGTCAGTAAAGAATCTATTCATTTCATTTATTTTATTTTCCCTGAATGTATATGCTCTACAGAAAGATTTAACATTGCTGCATATTCGTTTGCCTTTTGTCTCTCTGTCTCTGCCTCTGTCTCTGTCTCTGTCTCATTCTCCGTCTCATTCTCCGTCTCATTCTCCGTCTCATTCTCCGTCTCATTCTCCGTCTCATTCTCCGTCTCATTCTCTGTCTCCGTCTTTGTCTCTGTTTAGTGTTATTCCACTGGGAAAAGCAATCGATTTTTTTTGTAAAAAAAGTAAAAGTGACACGAATGATGTAGCGGCTTTAGCTTTCCTTTCCTTTTACTCGCCCTTCCCTTAGTGACGTGATATTAAGTTACTCTGTTCTTCACCGTGTTTTTTCTTGTGTTAGTTTTTTTTATCTATGTCTGTCTCTCCTGTCATTTCTGTTCCTCTCTCTACTCTCTTTAGTCTATCTTGTCTCTCTGTCTGTCCTGTATGTCTGTGCATCTACCTACATAGYAATCTCATTGACCTTCTAATCACTGCCCACCTTGCTTTACACTTCCAGGTGTTTATCATCCGCAAGCAACAACAGCGGCTCGAGCAATCCGTATCCTGAACTTGATGTTGGACATCACTAGCAAGCACAAACARTGGTAAAGAATATCTTGCATTAACTTCACATCCATTCAACATAATATTCTCAGCTGACTTCCAACATTTTTTATTTTAGTAGRAACAAGTTTGCCGTGACCAAAGAAAACCTAGCATACCTTGCAGGTAAGGAAGGATTCGGGTGGGATTAATGCTTGGACACTGGGTGGTTTAGGTATTGGGTGAGAATGCTTGGACATTGGGTGGTTTAGGTATCGGGTGAGAATGCTTGGACACTGGGTGGTTTAGGTATCGGGTGAGAATGCTTGGACACTGGGTGGTTTAGGTATTGGGTGAGAATGCTTGGACACTGGGTGGTTTAGGTATTGGGTGAGAATGCTTGGACATTGGGTGGTTCAGGAATTGGGAATTAGCAGAGAGGTGTTAAAAAATGACTGTGATTTTAAAGAAAACATGTTTGATTTCTGTTAGATATTGGTTCATTTTAAAAATGTGGTCCGGTTTTCTTATTTACTTGTGTAATAGATTTTTTTATGAGGGGGGAGGGGGGATGGTTCTGATGTTTAAAAGTGGTGAGGTCAAAACAGGAACAACCACGCTGGTGGCTACAACCCTATTCTATAGCAGACTTTAGCATCCCGAATTTCTAAATTCGTTATCCCAAACCTTTTTGAAGCCTAGATAAAACAACGTTTAATTTATGGAAAACTTTTTAGAGAGGTTTTAAGTCACGCTTAACAGTAATCATTTGCAGGTGCATCACATTGATTATAAGTTCCAGTAAATCTGGCAACAAAATTGTTATATTTCTTGCACAACAGYAATACTATGTTGCGCACAGTAGATGCTCGAAAAGTTGGCGTGAGCAATACGAGTGAAAAACGTCTGCACATGCTCTGAATCYGTATCCAAATTAGTCRAGACGTATGTAAATTTGACTTTCAAACATGCGTGATAAATTGGACTTTACAAAATGCCAAAACTTAGTGTCCATGCTTGAAACTTAAGGCTAATTCTTTTATATTGTGTTTCTTAAAACAAACAAACATTTATTTTCTCACTCAAACTCTTCAAAATTCTTAGAAAACGTGCTAAAAAGCATGCATGCACAAACGTTTTTCTTTAGTGTCAGGAGCACCAAGTTGACTCCTGGTTTAAATTTATTGATGCCTCATCATTATTTGCTTATTCTTTGATTAGCCTTAATACCTGTATCAGAGGATATCCGTAGTAGACTGAAACCAGGCAATACCCCTGAGACACCAGAACCCATGCCTCTGGGACACGCCTCAAGGTCCAAGATAGAAATCACCCCAGGATCAACACTGTCGGTGGATAGTCGTGTGTCTATCGTTATTACTCCTTCGCAATCACCATTAGCTGATGAGGCACCTCCTGAGGGACAAGCTTTTGAATGGCCTTCAGAGTGCCAACATATGCTACTTGATCCTGGGATTGTTAACGACAACCACACACAGGCATTGTTGCTTACTACACTGGTAAGAATGAAGACAAAAATTAGAATGATTTCCATGTCTGAGAAAAATTGTCACTGTTAAAGACCATACGATTCACATGTCAAGCCGTCACACCCATCGGAAAATTAATACTATCCAATCAAAACTGCAAAAAGCACAGGATCTTGATTCCGATGAAGAGAGTGTTCGATTCTCCTGTAAGTTTGATTGAGAGAGCCCCTAATATATTTACCCGTATTGGTGGCTTAAAATCTCAATAACTTGGAAGTATACTGCATTGCTCATTTTGAAGCCAATCTGTGTCTCAGACATATGTATCTCTTTTGCAAACATTAGCAGTCGAAAAACGTTTGTTGTTATTGTGGCGATATTTGTTGACCTTCATGTATTTCATGTATCACATATTTGTCTGACTCTTTGATTGTGGTGTTTTATTCTCTGTTCAATCTAACTCCAGGTAATATTACTTGAGCACACAACTGGTGATCAAGAGGTACAATACTTGTATCAACTATTAGCTGAAGCAAGTCTTGTGTTTCCTAAAGTCTTTCCTGTTGTGTAAGTATTATTATGTGCTTTATTAGTGTTTTTTAGTTTTCTTTGGGAGGGTCAGTATCTGCAGCCACAACAACAACAGTAACAATTACAGCTGCAGCAGCAGCAGTAGCAGCAGCAACAATAACAGCAGATGCAGTAGCAAAAAAGGCCACAACAACATAAACAACCTTAACAACAGAACCCAGTTGTACAAAGTGTGGATATCGCTATCTGATGGATAAATCCTTATCCAGTGGATAAAGTCGATGCTGTTATCCAATAAATTTATCCACTGGATAGGATTTATCCGTAGGATAGGGCTATCCATGCTTCAAACAATTGGGCCCAGCAGCAACTTCAACAGCCACAACCACAACAACAACAGAAATAACCACAACCACAGTAACAATTATATTTCACAAACTCCGTTCGAAATATATGAGAAAACAATAGGTAGAATCCTGCCATTTGTGCTTCGGACCACATTTTAACGCACTCCA
>NW_022261844.1:29752-49706 GCF_009602425.1 Actinia tenebrosa
AGGTACATCACCCAACAGCACAGGTACATCACCCAACAGCACAGGTACATCACCCAACAGGACAGGTACATCACCCAACAGGACAGGTACATCACTCAACAGCACAGGTACATCACCCATCAGCACAGGTACGTCACCCAACAGCACAGGTACGTCACCCAACAGCACAGGTACGTCACCCAACAGCACAGGTATGTCACCTAACAGCACAGGTACATCACCCAACAGCAGCATTGTGAGGTGATTTTAGACAAAAAATAATGAATCCATACTAGATACGAACTGTGACTGTTTTTTACTACCTTATTCATCCATTTCATTATGCTATATGCAACTTTGACTTGGCAAATTACTGTCCTTTATCATTACATGAATAGAGCTATTTTTGTAAGTAATACTTTCCTAAGACAGTAAGCAGCTTTTTTACCAGCTCACTAGATACACCACACTGACGAGGCCCAATACAGGCTGAATCAGCTGTCCACGGTTTCTAGTTGAGCTGGCTCATATTTTACGTGACTTGAAGTTGTGAAAGGCCCGCATTGGCACTCTTCTTCAGTCGTTTTATACAAGGCTCATAATTTACCTATTACGCATGTTCTTATATTATTTCTGAGCGCTTCCCACACGGCTTACTTCCTCATCTATCAATAAGACAGTTAGCATTAAGCATGCAACTAGTCTGACTGAATAGACCAGCTTTGAATCCACAAATACTGCTGTGTTGCTTGATTACAGACCCATTTACACAGGGTGAGCTTCATATCAGTGTTTTAACATCAATGACAAAGTAAAGAATGCATAACTTCAACAGCATAAACACTTTGAAGCTTGACTGACCTTGGCTGGAATACATGAACATTCTGCCCACAAAAAAAGGCTAAACATGTGTAAATGAGTTTGTAATTGAGAAGCGAAGTGGTAATTTGAAACTCGAAACTGGTCTATTTAGAATCCTACTTTTTACATTCTATAAAGACAAGCTTTGTACACACCAGCCACAATAAGTAGTACTTAATATAGTCATTTCTCATTCCATGTGCTTTTTATTGGGTTAGCATTTCTATTTTATGGGGGTCAAATGACAATTGGTAAAGTTTAATTATTCATTTGAAGATATGTGATAAAGTGTCCTGTTTTCTTCCTGTTGCACGGAATTTTTTTTTCCTATTTCTTTTGCTGTTTCTGTTTGACAACTTGTAAATTTCCTTATAGTGTGGCAAATCATTTGAAAAAACTAAATCAAGAGGCTGGGGAATGGTCATTCAATGTCATTGCCCTGGTCATTGCCTACAGGTAACTTCATCATAAAATGAGATTTCACTTGGTCGGTACTGTTCTTTTATTGGAATGATGTAAACTAGAAATTAATATCAATAAAGATATAAATAATTGCTGACGAAGGTTTGCTATACTATATGATTACATACAAAAATCCTGCACGATAGAAATTGAAATCATTGCAAACATTTCAGACGTGTATATAATTGAATCTTAGATGGATCATACTGTGTTTGGCAAATTACACTATTTGCTGTTGCAAGTAGAGTGCACGCACTAAATCCGTGAACATTAATTAGTACTAATTAGTACTATTTCATACAGAATCCTTTGTTTTCTATTGTTTAATTATCACTATTTAGTACTAAAAGTTAGTATTTGTTTCACAGGTTTAGTGCATGCATTCTATCATATCATAAGTTAAGTAGTACGAAAGATATTAAAATCATAAAGTTAAGGACATACCTCTTCTCTTCATATACTCAATCTTACGTAACTAGTGTTGGCCATGAGGCCTTAACCTGATATCTATCACTAAATATTTGACCCATTAATGAATCATTTACACTGTACATTTGGTTGTACTAAAAGGATTATATAACATACAGTTAATGAGGTTCTTGATCACAATCGCGAGCAGGTTTTTCTGCGCTTTATTCAGTAATACAGCATAGGATGTGATCATAAACAAAGAGTAGAGAAACGCACAATCCAATGCAATGCTATGGCTTCCAGCCATCCAACAATGTACTGCCAAAATTTGAAGTTGTTTGGTGAAATCCATTTCGAAGGTAAATTTAAATAAATTTTTATTATTACATATTATTCATACCTTTTAAGCCACATAGAAGAGAGGTCATGAAAAACAGGCAGTGAAAAAAGGGTCACATATTTATGCTGTTGCAGATGCCCATCAAAGCACTGGAATTCGCATTTCCAAGTTTCCCAATTTCAAAATTTCCCCCTAAGTGTTCTGGCCTGCCCTGCAAGCAGAGTTTCCTTTACCTTCATTGATCATATCTTTACTGAAAGATAATATTGATTTTATAATTTGTTTATAATAGCAAGACAAATGCTATTAAACAAATAAATGTAAAGTTGTTTCTAGTAAGAAATGTTCAAGGACAGGTCTCATTTCAGTTTTGTTTGGAAGTTATTTCTCAGGGAAGGGTCATGATTTTTATAGCCAAGCCCAAGGGAAGGGTTAAGAAATTTCACTCTTATCACTAGGGAGGGTCATATCATTTCCAGCACTCAATACTCCATTTTCGAGTTCTCTGTTGCTCAGGCTTAGCCTCGATTTTGTGTAGAATAACCAAAGGAAGGTCCATGGAATTTCAAAGTGTTTGTATCATTGAAGTGAATTGTGCGTCCTTCAATTTACCGTTGCTATTTTGTGGATAATTCAGGGGCGGATCCAGGAATTTGTTCAGGAAGAGATGCTGCGCACAAAGTTAACCCAGGGAGGTGCACCCCTTAGAAGGGAAAAACATTATTTTGTATTGGTTATCTTCAAAGTATGGGGGCACAAAGTCGAACCAGGGAGGGGTGCCCACCCCCTGCACCCCTCCCCTGGATCCGCCACTGTATATGGACACTGATTCAAGGCTAAGCCTGAGGAAATGAGTCTAATCAAGGAACACAGCGGTAATTTGGGACTTGAAACTGGTCTATTTTGAATCTCATTCCTTACTATTGTCTTGTCTCCATTCCATGGTTAAAATTTCTCTTTGTACTCCTTCTTGATATAATTTGCTAACAGTTACAAGCAAGTCTTGTGATCCATTAACTAACATCTCAAATGTTCTCGTACCTCCTCCAACCCCAAAATAACAAGTCTTTGCAGCCACATACACCACACCATAAGGATATCTTAAGTGGCTCCTAATAAAACTTAAGAGTTTACTTTGATTTCTGGTATCATAAATAGTTTCTGAGGTCAATATTATGTCGTACAATTGCTCTGGATCTTTATTATGGTTGATGTAGTTTTCCAAACACTTCCAATCGCCTGCATAAAAACGACATTTTGCAGACAAAAGGCTTTCTAACTGTTGGTTGGAGAAATGATAATGACTTGATTTTAGATTAAGGAATACATTTGGCATGGTGAAGTGTTCAATGACTTCACGGTTATAGTCTTGAAAATCAACACATGCTCCTTTCATCAGACCAAAAATCCCAGGTAATCCTGCACCACAGCCCAGCTCCAAAACGCGTTTGTCTTCAAACTTTACCTCTTTTTGCTCAAGAAACTCGACCAAATCAACTGCACACTCCCATATTTTTAATCCACCCTCGTATAAATCGGGTACGAGGTCTTTATTTGATAACGAAGCGTCCAATACACAGCTTCTCGTATTTTTGTCACTTGCTTTCAACGTTTCTTCCAAGTGTTTGATGTTCAAGGTCTTCACAACTGTTTCTTCATTTATCACGATTTCTTGTGTGCTAAACCTGACGTCTGTTTTCAATAATGCATCTAAAGATACCTTAATTTCTTCTGCTTTCTGATTTGCACCGCATTCATCTAGAGAAACTATTTTTTCATTTAATTCATTTTCTTTTGCACCAAAATTGAATCGAAATGTCGCCATGACGTTCAAAACGATCCCTAGTGTGGGACTCCTGTGTCTTGAAGGCCACGAAGCATGATGGTTTTAAAAAGTCTTTATTTGCTTTTATATTTTGTGAGTAGAAGGTTTTTGTAAAACATAACATCAAAGAGTTGGTGTTTTTCGTGATGGAAGAATTACGCTGCTTCAATTGTCATCACAAAAACCTTACCCACGAAAACGTTTTCAACGTCAGTGAAATCCGTAAGACAATTGCACTGCAGAGGGACACAGAAGAGGAGCAAGTTCCTTATGATGCAAGACAAAATGGCGTCCGTGTCGATCTTGACAAGGAAAACGTATTTCTTGTTGTTTGTGCTGATTGTGTTTACGACAGGCTACAAAAGTGTAAAAATTGCTCCGAAAAGGCTCCCTTGTGTATGTTTAAAGTCGGACAATGGTTTAATGCGAAGGAAAATCGAGTATGTATCGACTGTGCCGCTGTGAAGGAATCTTCCAAGCTTTTAAAAGACGGTTGCGAAATGGCATCCTTGATTCAACAGTGCTTTCGCTGCGGGCATTTTAAGTACTTACCATCATTTATGGTATCTTCAAAGTCCAATGTCGAGAGAATACCCCGAGAATGTACAAGCTGTTTACTAAAGGCCGATATGAGAAAATACAAAAAGGATTTACATGAACGATATCAGTCGCAGTTGCGGGAAGAACCTGTTTTGGTATCAGAGCACAAGAGTTCTTTTTCTAAAGATATAAATTCTCAATCAACTTCTTTGTCATATGCGTCAGTTGTAACTAAAGGTTTTTCAAAAAACTCGTCAGCTGAAGTGAACTATGAAGAAGACAGTGGTGAAGTGTGTGAAGGAGCGTCAGTTGGTGACAGACAGATAAACAAGATGATGAAGTTAACAACTTTCAGTGCATCTATCAACGGTATCTATTCAAAATTATTTGTTTATCGAAGTATTATGATCATCAGGGTGGATGTAATTCTGAGAAGGACTGTTTGATGGGACTGACATTTCGACAACCTGAGCAGAAGTCATCTACAGAGCGAAGAATAAAGTCAGATTTGGTCATATTTCAATAACAATAGCCTATTAGAATAGCCTGGATTTGCATGATTGGCAGCGTCGGTCTAATAAGTGCTGTTTTAGTGTTGTGGGCGGTGTTATTGATTGTGATAAGCCAATTATACGGAGCCGGTAAGTTAATTGAGTGGTTTAGTGGATGATGCTCAAACTTGGTAAACCAAAACTCCAGTACAAGTTGTTGCTGCGTATTGTGGCCAAAAAAAGGCATTCATTGGATTTGCAGTTTATCATATGTTTACAGCTCAATTAACTTACCGGCTCCATATAATAGGCTTACCAGAAACAATAACACTTAAATGATAAACTGAGAATCCAGTGAATGCCTTTCTTTTTACAACAATAAACCGACGCAGCCAATTACACAAATCCAGGTAATTAGGCTATTGTTATTATGGTAGTATAAATATGACCAATCTGACTTTATTCTTCACTTGACTCTGAAGATGACTTCTGCTCAGATTGACCTCAAACGTCAGTCCCATCAAACAGTCCTTCTCAGGATTACATCAACCCGTATGATCATAATACTKCGATAAACATTCATTCAACTGGGGTTCAGATGGTTTTGTTCCGACTGTTCTATACATTACAATTATTTATGATATMTTCGATCAAGCTCACATTGTCTGTTCCTTCAGTTTGTTTCAAGGTTCTATTAGACCCGACCTATGCAATTTATGAAATTGATGATTGACAAAAARCGAAAACAATCATAAGATGTAATTCTCTGCTAAGAGAGTCTTCTTCATTGGTGATTCTTGGTTGAGAAAATAGGAGACTCTGCTGAACTACACCAATTTTCTGTTGTTGTTGCATATGCAMCCCAGTAACCTTACTCTTAATTATGAGCTTGTGGTTGATGTGCTAAAATTTTATCAGAATGTAGGCCTTAGTGAGTTATAGCTGTAGTGTTAAGTTTTACTTGGATCAGACAAATATTTTAGGAGAACTGTACTGAAAACTGTACTGAAGTTTTTTGGGGATCACTTTCGGTTTCTGCATTCAATTTCACCCTATTCCAAAAGTCCTTAAAAATCACAAAATTCCTTTGACTTTCTTCAACAAATGGTACAGTATAACCAAACAAAATGAAGAAAAAGTTATAACAGTGTATAAGGGAAAGTAAAAACAGAAATGAAATTTTAGCCGTGGCTGTGACTGGCTGCCTTTTAAATGTTGAACGGTTARTATTGGAAATCGATGATTGGTTGATTTTTTAAACAGAATTTGCATAACTATCCCTTCACCGATTTCATTTGGTTCTCATATATTTGTAAATCTTAGGTTTATTCTAAGATACTATATAATATTTTTAGGATACCATAGAGTGTATATTTTGTATTGGTGAAAAATTTAACTAGCAAAATTGTAAAAACTATTGCAAAGGTTTTTAGGTCTAGGGTCTACCGAGGTCTACTAAACTTACTAATTTGTGCAAATTTGTGCAATTATTTCTTTCAAAGTTTTTCACAGATTTATGATATGCACTGTACTGCAGTTTTCGATATTTTGCAAACTGAGATGTTTGAGCATCTACCAATAGATCTATCCCGAATTCGCTTGACTGACCATGAAACAATGATTCTTTTATTCATCAAGTTCAACCTTGACTTGAAACCATTGTTTCGTGACCAGTCAAGCGAATTCGGGATAGGTCTATTATTGATTATTTTTTATTGACAGCATCAAAAATAAAAAATTAAAAAAAAATGGTGCAGAGCTTGTATATACCAAGTCTAATACCAAATGTAAAATCTAATCAGATTTACCTCTCCAGAGTGGAGGGAATGCCTGACAGATCAAATTAGATTTTAGGTGATTTTTATGGAAGAAAAACCAGTAAACTTGTAGAAAACCCTCCAAGGCCATCCTACTAAACCCAATTCTCCCTTAGTTAGTACTAAGTGTTGAATGTATTGGAATATTATTTATTTTTTTATTTTATTTTCAGAATCCATCTGTGAAAACCTTCTCCAGTCTCTAAAATATTCATTCAAGCAGTTGGAAGAGAAAACTAAACTAGAATTACAGCTGATGCAGCTGGACTTGCATTTGTGTCATGGTATTTTGAGGGATAAGCTAATCAGAGTGTCTCACAGGTTTTCCAAACAAGGTACTCAACAAACCTTATTTGATGATGCTGAGTCACGGTGGGCATACATGGGGACATATACTGTAGCGCATGCAAGTCTGGTGCATGCTACCTTCAAGTCTGGTATCTTTCCTCCATTGGAARAGTTCCTAAAAAATATCCATCAAGGAAATAAAAGGTATTCTATTGAGARGTTCTAAGCAAAAGAGCCTATAAAAAGAAATGCTTACAGTATAAATAATTTATTTTCCATTATACATCATAATATGAGCAGAGTTTTTACCAAATTATTAAATCTTCCTTTGGTGAGGATAATGTTTAAGTGTACAACAAACTCAACACTCACTTACACTACATTGTGTAGTTCCAGAAATCATCCATACCCACCCCACAGAGGAATTTCCGAAGAGTAGGGGGGTCARAGAAAGAACAAAAATTACAGAGTTTGTATGGAAGAAAATTGGAATTTCCAGGGGTAGGGGGGTGTCTTAAAATTCCTCTGTGAGGGGGGTATGGATAATTTTTGGAACTACACATTCCTTACTTGTTTCTCTGTTGTTCTTGCGTGAATCTTGTAAGTATTGTGCTATTTATGAGTTGTATTCGTCAGTTATTAATTACTTTATGTGATGTTTAGACCTTTAGTGTGCAGTTTTGGGGCAGGTCCTGGAAGTGAGGTGCTTGGGTTATCACAACACTTCCCYCCAGGCACAGAGTGGATTTTACTTGATAACTGTGAAGACTGGGAACATCTTGCACAAGTGCTACTCACACAAACAGCTGGAATAACATTCCAGTATGGAACAGTTGATGTCACTAGTAAACTACCTATTAGGACAGGACCTAAAGATATGTTTCTTCATACAACTTTCAAAAAGGTAATATTAATATGATTGATATAGTATACTAAGTGTTAGGGCAAACGTCGAACTTTCCATGCACCAAACTCTTTAAAAACAATGGATATCAGGTGATAATGAGGCGGCATTCTTTGATGTAATTAAGTTCGGTGCATGGAGTAGTATTTAATTTGCCAAAATAATGATTAAACCTTTATGTATTTTAATCACAGGCAAATTTGATGATATTTGTCAAGTTTATTTCTGCCGTGCAGAACCAGACAGGAGCTAAGAAGTACCTCACCAGTGTCATCAGGAATTTCAGCAGTCCAGGAACTCAGTTTCTTTTCATAGATAATGCACACATCCAAACAAAAACATTTATTGAAGACTTAGTATTTGCTGATGGCAGGTATGTTGATCATGGTGACTTCAAGGAAAGTGAACATTTTACTCTCTATACTACTTATGCAGAACTAAAGTCAGAGGGTAATGATGCACTGAAGTCTACTGTCTTGTGTGACTGGGTTGGCTACATTACTTACTGGCTTGATCGATGGCCAACTCTAGATTTAAGAGTCAATGTTTTCCTGGCAGTTAAAAAGGACAAAACAGAACAACAGTGAAAGTAGTCTGGAAGAATATAGCTAGTTCAATAAATAAATTAAGTCATTTTGTAAGTAGTATTTATGAAGAATTAAAACCATGAAGGACAAATACATTTTTTTATTATAAGCACTTTAAATTCAAAAACTCAAGAGGCTTTAGCATACTTTTCTATCATTTAAACCCAAATGGTTATTGTACACATCATTTTGAATTATTGAAAGTCACAATCTTATTTTTGTCACTAATATCAATTTTTATTGGTATGGGTTCTTTTCATTGGTCTAGCTCGGTTTTTWACGGAACATGTACAAGTGTTTATTTTTATAGGTATAGTAAATTAAGCTTGGGCTAAGATTTCCAAGGAAGATGATGGAAAAACATCAATGTGGAATGTGTAACCTGTCAATTTTGTTGAGAAGAGGGATCAAAGGGAGGTTGTACAACATTGAAATGATTTACACCTGATTGAAAAAACGTTGTCGGGTTCAAAAAAAGGTTATATCATCACAGCCAAAGGGGAGCATGGGAAGACAAAATACCACAGCCAAACCRCTCTCCGGCGTACATCTTTGGAGAATAGCTTTGGCATGTTAATCTAGGTCGACCGACTTTGCTCTACTGTGCATTTTTAAATGTCTATATGCAAATATTATGCATATTTYGGAGTACCCAAAATCCTTTTCAATCTTAGCTTCGATGATATGACGTTTTTTTCAATCAGGTGTATCATCTATTTAGTGCTCATTCTATACACAATCATGAAAGGTTGTTGTATAAGGTTTAGGAACTGAGAGTAGTTTGACTGCCCAAGTAAGCTATAAGGCATTGGATTTTTGTGAAAAGATTCCCTGCCAAGAATTCAGGATTTTCACTTCAAACTTTGAAGACAATAAGCCTGAAGCGAGATGACGTTTTACCCCTGTCTCTAGAYCATAATCCTTTTCACACTGCTTTTGTTCTTTAATTATGACTATTGTTCCTGTATTCTCTAAGGAATCAAAAATTTTAATATGAAAGAATTTTAAAAACTATTATGGCATAGAGTCGGAGGTAAACGTCCTCTCGCTTCAGGTTTATTGCTAGCTTTTATTGTGGAAATTAATATTAATTAACTTCAATTTTTTAAGCTGATTTTTATGCAATATGAGAAGCCATATAAGTGYGTCATCATAACAGTATACATCAATGAGTGGTTTAAACTAATTAGCAAATTTCAATGTAAAGTTTTKTATATACATTTTACATGATATCCATGTAACCTGATTTCTAAAATTTGATTGCCTCAAATACTTATTATTATTTATGAATTCTATGGGGGGCACATGATATGTAACATAATAGCAATAAAATTGGTGCTTTAATTTTTAGTAGAGTCCTTTGATGATGTCATCATTTTGTTATTTCTAAATTGAATATCTCAGCAATGAAAGAGATATCAAAGAATAGTTAAAGCCATTCTTATTTTTTTATAAGGGTATCCTATAGTGGGTTAGTTGCACTTTAAGCTATAGTAATRAATATTGGTCACTTGACCTATCTCATACGATATCCCTTGAACAGTAAGTCATAATCTAGATGTCTAGGTGGGATTCTACTAAGGTGGTTGATATGGATAAAATGAGTGCCATTTAGAAATTAAATATTCCTGAAAAAATATTATCTACACATTCATAATTATTCCATAGACACGTTCTACAATTTATTTTTTCAAAAAATGTATTTGAAAGTGTGAATTTTCTCACCTAAGGTGTCAAAAAAGCACAGGAAACCCATGGCATAAGAAMGAATTTCTTCAATATWTCTCGCCAGGAAAGCGGTGGAAAGTTTTTGGTACTCAATTTTTACCCCTGTACCAAGTTTTATACTTCTACGTAAATATTTTGGTTTAAAGTTAAATTTAGTTATTAATAAAATGTATAAGTTTGTTTCATGCATTATTACTAACCAAATCTTTTTTTTTTTGAATAGAAATCCCTTATCTCTCTTAATTAGTCACATGATCCCCCTAAAATCTAAACATCAAGACTCCCTTGTACCAATTTCCATCAAAATCAGWTAAGTTTTGTGGCAATGAGAGATWAAAATGTCATGTTTGAGACTAGACCTTAGCATACTTGAGTGCCAAGATTTGTTTCCTCATTGGTACTTACATCCCTTCAAAATTGCTATGGCCAAGAAAAAATGTCCTCTACCTTATTAAACCTTAGTTTTTGAGACCTCATTCTCCCATCTGTCGTCCACCCCTAACCATATTGCCTATACTCCTCTTCCCAATGGTACGTCATTGTTATTATGACCTATTGTCCTAGTGCCTTCATGCCTCCTGTGCAGTTTCAATTTGTCTGCTTAGGGTTTGTCCTTGGGCTTTCAATTTCAAATGAGTAAACTTTATTTTCCAAYTATTGTCTGTCAAAGGATCCCTGATAAGACCAAATGATTGTTCAAATATACCTAAGCATTCCTGGAATCTATGAACTGTTCCCCCAGCAACTATTCTGCACAAGCCATAAGTATCCATATCACCTTTAATACTGGAGTTATTGACATTTAGGAAGAGCTGCTCGCTTGACATAAGATTCATAAGCTTATTACTTGAAGCTACTGCCCCTTGACACTTATCTTCAGTATAACTGGATATGATTGCTATACTGCACTTTGCATCATCCCAAAAGTGATGGTGACCCCAGGAATCTTGGCTATCTGAAACAGTACTGCCATTGGCAACAGAGTTGAGTAGACYATAAAACCAAGGTATAAAGTGCTCTGCCAGCTTCTGTCCCTCAGTTTGAACAATTTCCTCACAAACAGGCTGTATGCTATGCTGACTACACGTTATTGCATTTTGTTCACTTTCTGTYGTTGTGCTTAGAATGTAATCATCTCTGTCATCATTTACTTCAATCTATGAAGAAAAGAAAAAAATGTATATGTAATAGGACTCCATGCTGTCCAATTAAGAAATTTATTGGACGAGGAAAATTCTGAGGACTGACAAAATTGGATGAGGCCGTAGGCCAAGTCCAATTTGGCAGTCGGAGGAATTTTTCGAGTCTAATTATTTCTTGATTGGGGAGCATGAAATCCCATTACCTATCAATAAATATATATCTGCCTAAATAATCCCATATCRACAAGACCTGTCCAATTAAGAAAATAATTGGACAGTTACCTATATGGGATTAATGAGAAGCTGTATAATTAATATATACAGTAATTAATATGTAATACAGTAGTAATATTAATGATAGTGGTTAAAACTTATTCTTCCCACACCATTAACATAGATATTTATTGTTTTTTCTCTAGTCTGACCTCTTGCAGTTTTAGGAATCCMAGGATACCTTTTCACACCAAGTGACAATTTTTTTACCACAAATGATGGTCAAGAGCTGTAGTAAAGGAGAGGACATACGACAACAAAAAACAACAAACGACAAAACAAATTAAGAATTGCTTGTGCATGTAGCCAGTGTGAGCTTGAAACTGTTTTTCATCAAACTTTTGTGTATTTTTTTGTATGTACACCTGTAGTATGAAACAAATTAGCATTGGTTTAGCATTGTTTATCCTCTTATTTACCATATGATGCCAAAAGTCGGTCAAATGTTATGTACTCAGTATGATGCATAGCTGACATACCATGTTAAACCATGATGACATAGTCTATTAACTATGATGATGATGATGATGATGACTTTACAGGAGGGTTAAGACATTAATTTACAACTCAGAGTTATCTAACAATACAGCCATCCATTTGTTACAGTGCATTTCACATTAATACTTTACCGCGGCRGGTTGGGTAGTTCTTTCGGAAGTTCCCAAGTTGGCACCAAACTTTGAAAACTCAAAATAAAATCGTTGGAACCCGGGTGGGGGGGGGATACTCTTGCCCGTTTAGGGTAGGGATGTGCCGTTGAGCCCACTGAACCCTGACCCTGTTCCAAAGTAAAATTGCTGAAATTCATACGTTGTTCCAGAGCAAGATCACTGAAAATCACACCCTGTTCCGGTGTTGCGAAAATGGATACCCTGTTCCAGAGAGGAGAGAGCGTGATTTCATATACCTTGTCCCAGAGCGAGTGCGATTTTATATACCCTGTTCCAGAGTAGAATCGCTGAAAACCATACCCTGTTTGACGGCACGTACCCATGTAGCGAATAAAGGGGAGTACCCCCCCCCCGGGCGTCGGAAATGCTTTTCAAACTTAATTACCAAGTTGGATTTTGTCACAATACAATGTATTTACCTTATTGACCTGTTTTGATATGAGTTTTGGAACATTTGAGGTTTTTAAAGATGCAATTTCAGCAAAATTTTGAAAATATAGATGTAAACAGTTCACGGTTCACTGAACTTTGTTCACTCGAAGTTCCGAAGTTCGTTGCCAACTTGGGAACTTGCGAACGAACTTCCGAACCCGCCGCGGTAAAGTAATGTAAAATGCACTGTAAGTTCACCAGTGGGTTATCCATAGTTCTGAAATTATAAATAATGAATTATCGTAGCACCCCGCAACTCACCTCTTTGCCTGGACTTCCCCATAACTTTAATATCTTTCTGCACAAGAAGTTTTTATCTGATGATGTAGATTCAATACAACCCTGTTCAGCAAGGTACTTGTATAAGTGTTCTCGTCTCACTTTCTTTCTCTTCAATAATTGTGATGCACTCGCAGTATACAAAAGAATGGCTTGGACGGCCTCTGTCGAGATTATGGTGTATCATCAATGTCACAATAAACTATCATTCCTGAAAGAGCTCGGGTTTATAACAACTGATAAGCTTTAGATATGAAGTGAAAGGACTACAACGACTGCAACAAGCAATTATTGGTATACCTTGCCTATTTTCAGCTGAAACAACACGATTCGTAACTGTATCTGTCAGAGTAAGAAGATCTTCCAGATCAAGCTGCATCAGAAGGTCAGTTATACCGCGTTTTTCTTTTTCAGACAACATTTTTATTACTTTTGTATTGTATTTTAGTACACCATTTSTTTCTTCATTGGAACCCGTCATGCAGGAGAGGAACTGGGATCCAATATCGCCTGCAATCAAATAGCACAGCGGTATACTTTCATTTCATTTGACAAGCTTTGTGCATTTGTGTGCATGTGTATGCAYATGTGTAGGTATGCAAGAATATAAAATGTAATAGGTTTTATAGCTCCTTTATTAGCATGGGAGATGAACTAGAAACCTCCTGCAAGGTATGTTATAACAAAATAGCCTGCTCAGGATATGCAGTAGTTTYAAGATCCTTTCCAACCCTTCTCACAAAATGTTAAAAACTTTTTAGGGAAGAACTTCCAGAACAAATTCTATATCCACAAAGAATCCAAGAACACCAAGTACACCATTTGTTTCTCCAGTAATAAGAAGATGCRAACATGAAGATAAGGTTTGCTAGCATTTAAAATATAAACCTATGCATAATAAACTACACTATCTTATTGTCATGCCAGCTGTATTTCTCAACTCCTAAATCACAAGAAGCCATTCGGGGGTGGGGTACTATCTTATATTCCCTATACACGTACGTGCCGCCAAACAGGGTATGGTTTTCAGCGATCTTGCTCTGGAACAGGGTATGAATTTCAGCAATTTTACTCTGGAACCGGGTCAGGGTTCAGAGGGCTCGAGCGGAGCGGCACATCCCTACCCTAAACAGGCAAGAGTACCCCCCCCCCCCATCCCCGGGGCAAGCCATAGCCATACACATTTGCTATTACTTTTCCTGACTTCTTAAAGTGACACTTATCTCCACATTTTATTTACTAAGGAACAAAATAAGAGAGCCAAGAAAACGAAATTTGAAGACAATTATAAGGAAGGAAGAACTTGTTTATTCCAAGAACAAGATGAAAGAATGCAGATCCATAGCAGCGTTACTGGCAGTGGAGATGACTTGAAAGCAGTTTACAGTGATGCCTCTTATGATCATGAACCAAGCACATCAACCAGTCAGAATGATGTAGAGTTAAAGAAACTTCACTGGATTCTAAAGGACAAGCAGGAGACTTTACGGAAACTGAATTTAGTTAGAATGTACAGAAAAAAGGTATTTTCAGCTATTAATGACTCATCATACACCYGGTTAGCTCAGTTGGTAAGAGCGTCGGTCGGTTGCGCACTCAGGATCTTAAAATAACTGAGGAGAAGGTGCTGTCTTTGTAATTATATCTGCAAATGGTTAGACCTTCAAGTCTTCTCAGACAAGGACTTTAAACCATAGGTGCTGTCTCCCAACCCTTCCTAACCTACAGTAAATGGGGGACATAAAAGAACCACTGAGGACGTATAAAGAAACCCTGGCAGTGACCACCCTCAGTGCCTATACTTCCTACTAACCATCTCTCATGCTTGTAATTGCCTATAAATTGCACAAAAAGCAATCTGTCATTCACAACTCCATGTAAAGCGCCTTTGATTATATCCACATATTATATAAATCATAATCTTAATCATCATCATCATAGGCGAAATTGACAAAGAAGTAGAAAACAAGCAGACAGGAAGAAATGAGGAGAAAGAGAGCAAGCAATAAACTACACATTTATCCCCACAAACATATAAGACTAGCTTCCTATACAACAAACAAAAGTCAAATGGTATCTAATTAACAAATAGAGTACAAACACTAAAAGTGTGCAACACTTTGCACTATTTAGTAGTAATTAGTGCTAATTAAACAATAGAAAACAATAGGATTAGCATAATTTAGCAGTATTTAGTGGTATTTATATTGCACACTCATAATGTTTGTACTCTAACAGCTTATTTTTTCCTATTCTTAAATAAATAAATTTATATTTCATTTATTTACTGTATTATTACAGAATGATCTCCAAACCTTGCAAGGGCTCATAAACAAGTGGCGCAGGGTTAGCCAAGAAGGTGCTACAAGTTTGCTTAACTCAATATCTGAGGGAGATACACCAAACATGAGCCAACTTTTGAATGAACTACAAATAAATCAGCAACTTATTCATTATTCCATTGAAAATGAAACTTTTTGGTGATGGTGAGTTTAAATTATGAATTTTGTTTACTTGAAYTTATGTCAGGGGAATGAGGGGATATGCCATTCATGCTGCTAAACTGCTATAGCCGGTCAGTTAACCATGATTGACCAATCAATCAACTAACCTATAACAGGGGAATATAAACCAGGCTGTTAGCAGGACAATGGATTGGTGGAATACAGTTGAATTCACCATTTTCCATACATTGGTCAAACACAAAATGCTCAAGCGAGGCGACAAGTTACTTTCAAAAGATTATTCAAATTTGAACCTTACAACCTCGACTGAATGCTTTGTGTTTGACCAGTGAACCGATGTATGGAAAATGGTGAATGGTCTAGTACTCTGCATTGTTGTTTACATTTGTCATGACCTGTGTTCCTTAAGCTGATACATGATTTGACAGCTATAATGAATGTCAGATTTGACATTTAGGTGTTTGAATGAAAGTGAGAGTCATATTGTGATTGTATATGCTAGAGTACAAACAATATARTCGTGAAACTTTAGTAATTCCATGCAAATTCCATTGTTTTCTATTAAGAAGATATATCTAGCTAAAAACTAGTGTGAGCTGTGTCGGTGTTTCTAATGAAACAGTAATGATGAAAAGGTAAATTATRCACCGAAGGACTAGCATCCGAAACGTCAGTAGGTTTTTTCTTCCTTTCTTTTTTTCTTCTTTTCACAGTGTATAATTTACCTTTTCATCATTATTGTTTTCTATTGTTTAGTTAGCACTATTTTGTACTATTTAGTAATTAGTGTTTCACAGATTAATTGTTTGCACTCTAAAGCCTAATGCATACATAAATAGATATTGTTTGGGGTAGTCCTGGCAAGCTATTTTACTTTGACAGAGGCTCTAAAGCCATAATAATCAACTACAAACATGTATAATCTGGGAAGCTGTTTTTCTTGCAAAATGAGCATAAGGTACCTAACATTACAGCTTTAACTCTGCATATCATTCATTTCCCAAGGGGGRAAAGAAAATAAGTATCATGCCTCACCTATTAGATTAGAATCATGTTAAGTCAATTAATTAGTAGGATATTTTAGGTAGCAAGTTTTTCTGTGTCAAGGATATTGTGTGTTCTTCCATTTCATTCAAAGGTAGTTATTAAATATTAACTGGTTTTATTTGTCCAGTTTTTTAATAATAAGCCATCTCACGGATCCTGTTACTCAACCTCAGCCTTGTCAGCGTGTAATTATTCTTTAGAATTTGACTACAGTCTGCAGTAATGAAAGGAATTTACACATCAACGAACAATAAATTGAAACACTTWAAAATTTCACAGGTTGTAGGCAATTTCTAAAGAATACATTACACGCTGACGAGGCTGAGGTTGAGCTGAAGGATCTGTGAAATKGTCTATTGTTTTAGTTAGTATCTCTACTATCAAGATTACCAGAATATACTTTGACTTTATTTATAAAACTTACAGGTATTCACAGATTTTTATTGAGATGACAAAACAAATCAATATTTGCCAGTGTTTAGTGATATATGATTATGAATTCTTTTCATAAATAACAGGTACTATATAATACAGAAGTAATATAATGATTGATAGCATTAATATATTTGATTTTGGAGGTATACATGTATCATTATAAAGCTTTATGAATCTTAAAAAAATGTAAATTGAATATGACTTTCTTAAATTCCTCAACATATCACCTCTGATAAATTCCTAAGTATTTGATAAAGCATATGAAAATATATTAATATATTTAGTTTTTAGAAACTATTCATTTTTCTCATCATTTTGATTAATTATTTTATTGTTCAAAGTTTAAATTTTTTCTTTCTTTCTTTTTTTTTCTTTCATTTTTTTTTTCACAGACAGCCCAATCGATTACTTTGCTAAGTCTGTATACAGCTGTAATTAGATCTTATTAACCGAACTGGAGGTCTCTACGGGATAATCTTGACTGAGGTCTGTACCCGACAGAGGTCAAGATTATCCCGTACAGACCGACCAAGCTCGGTTGATAAGAGTTTTATTATATGACCACTTTTCATTGAAAAGGACAAAATGTTTTCGCCGTAAGATTAATATGCGATCGGACYGGTTAATACCGGAGAATCTAGACCAGTCCGCGATGTGATCTATCCAATCAGATTGCTCGATTTGCTAGTGTCCAGGCTCTAAGATTCACGGTCATATAATAATAGCTTTTTATTAATAGAAGGAATCAAAAGATAAAAATACAAAAAATAATAATACTAAACCTTAGTGGATCTTTATTTTAAAACATTTTAATGATCATCGCTATGTTCTTAATTTTCTTTTTAATTCCTCCTAACGACAATTTGGATATTGAATTCAAAATGAAGAACATTAATTTGTGTTATTCTTTATTTTGAATTCTTTTAAATTCTCTTATAAAACTCTAGGTTTTTTAAAAACTCATTTCTKGGGCTGCCTGTGACAATGGATGAAATTTCATTGTGTTAAGTTCAAACTTCATCATCTTGCCATTCACCATCCATTAGTGATTGCTTGTCTTCATTACTTTCATTGAAGTCTTCTGCTTTAAGTATGGTGTACTTCGTTTTTCGACAAATGTATCCCATTGACCATGACTGTAGAACACCAAACAAGATAATAAAGAGTGCGAGACATAGTATGATAGACATGATTACAAATGCTAGTAATCCGCTACTCTTAGGGTCCTGAAGGAGAACCTTTAATGTCTGTGCACTTGGATCTTGAATGGATCGATTTTTAGGTTTTCCAGACACATCAGGGCAATTATCATTGCATGGCTCGCAAACTCTAGTTTCAACATTGGCAATMAACTTTGATGAACATCGAATTACACACGTGGAATCCTCCAAGAAGAGAGACGAGGAACATGAAGTACACTGGTGTGAAGATGACCCAACACAGGTTTTACAAAGCGAATGGCAACTTTTGCATATCTGAGAAGTATTATCATCAAATGTTGTAGAGGGACAGCCTTTTCTGCATGTATTTTTATAATACACATGATCAGAAGGACAACTCAAGCAGTTAGTACTATCTGGACCATTGCAAGTCTGACAGGAATTATCACATGAACGACATTTTGATACGTCTTTGTAATAGCCTGGTTGACAAGATGAAATACAAGTGCCTTTACCTTCTTTATCAACATGTAACACTAAGCTTTTCACACAGCTAGTACAACTATGCRGTCCTTCATTAGAGCATAATTCACAGTTTGGATGACATGTTTGACAAAGTTTTGTCTTAAGGTTCTTGAACATGCCACTTGGACAGTCCTCTCGACATGAAAACCCATTAAGAACAGCTAAGGAACTTGTGCATGAAGTACAGTCACTTGATGATGGGCCAATACACTCTTGACATGAAGGATGACATTTGGTACATGACTGTGTTTCAGTATTGAGGAACCATCCTTTTTTAGGGCACTCTCGAACACAGTAGTGCATATGTAGGACGAAAGGGGGAAGACATCTACTACAGTTCTGTAAACCATTCCCTACAAAAAATGTTTGGAGTTTCATTATTGTTTTGTTATTGTCTATTTAACAACAGGTTTTCTGAACAACCTACCTTCTTTACAAATTTGGCAGTAATAGTCACATGGTTCGCACTGCTTGTGGGCAGCATTATAATAGTAATGTGATGGACAATCTTTCAAACACATCCGGTAAACCTTTAAATAAGAGCTGTTGCATTTGGTACATTCATCCTCGTCAGGGCCTGTGCATTYGTCACAAGATACATGACACTTCCCACACTTCCTTACTTGCTTGATAAAATAGGTGCCTTTTGGACAGACACTTGTGCATTTGTRACCATCAAGGAAGCGTTCTCCATTACATTTAATGCATTGCTCTTGTGTTCCTATGCAGTCAAGGCATGACGAATCACATTTATCACATGACATTGTTTCTTTTTTTAAAAAGAATCCTACAGGACAGAACGTCTTGCACTGATTGTTGTGAWTGACTAGACCACTGTTGCAGGACGTACACTTGCCAGATTCTTGGCATGTTTTACAACCAGGTGGACATGGCCTACACAAGGCAGTTTCTGCTTCTCCAAAGTACCCATCAGGACATTCGTATGAACAAGATTTGGATGTGACATCCAAAAACTTAACTCCCTTGCAGCTTGTACAGTCTTTGGCAGTTGGTCCGGTACAAGTCCAACAAGAAGGCGGACATTTAAGGCAGCTACTGTTGGCTAAATATTCTCCTTCTGAACATTTMGACAAGCAGGTTGTTCCATTCAAAACCTGTCCACCTGAACGGGGGAAAACATAATACATGATATCCAGATCATTATTACACATTGGTTAGGGTTTTTAGCATGTATCATCACAATCACCATCATGTACCATCACCATCATGTACCATCACCATCAGGTACCATCACCATCACGTACCATCACCATCATGTACCATCACCATCA